>OVAF01000066.1:0-87772 GCA_900406245.1 Odontarrhena argentea | reverse complement strand
TATTATATAAATGAAATAGAAGCATAAAAATATGAAGTACTTTATTATACCAAAAATTATTTTGTATTACATATTTAATACAAAAAATGAAAAAGGAAAAAATGATAAAAGTTAACAAAAGTAAGGAACAAAATCATGTTTGGGGATGATTTTATTTAGTTGTAATTTCTATACTAAATTCACATTTTTTCTGATTGTGCAAACAATGTAAATATAATATTAGAACGTAAAAAAAATATATGTGCCACATGGCAACTTCTCAAAGATAGTACTTTATTTTATTATATAAGATAATACTGTATAACGGAATATGAACGTATAAATATATACATATATATGTATATATGCAATTGTTAAGTCAAATAGAATTAAATTCACTTAGTTATTATTATATAGAGATCACTAGAGGTGCATCGATCTAAATACATTACATATATGTATAAAATTAGTATGTATGAAAATATTAGAACTACGTGTATATATATATATATAAAAAACTTCCAAACAAACAACAACTTAGTTTCTACAAATTAATTTTTCAAAACATATTAATAACATTCTTAACCGCGCATGGCGCGGGGTATAACCTAGTCTGAAATATTTGAGAAGAAGCTCATATTCATTTATCTTCGAACTTAATTAGTTATATATATGAAGCCATACATGAAGTTAAAACAGACATATACATAAACCCAGAGCACACAAACCCTAGTTGATAAGATATCTTATTAGTTAGGTCCAAGAAATTGCATGCAAAACAAAAGAATATTGTATCAACAAGATTTCAAGCTTTACACAGAATATTATTATAACTAAAGTATCTTACACGATTTTTTATCATGATGTTATATTTTCTTTAAGATAAAACATGAACTATCAACCTAGAATAATATAGAGTATGAACATGTTCATGTACACGATATCATTTCATTACACAACTCAAACCAGATCTCCCTCAGGGAATAAAGTTAGGGAGAGATCAAACTTTGAGAATAAACAGTGATAATACATAAGATGGTTTAGATCTTTTGAAATGTTTTATTTAATAGATGAATAATGAAACCATATATTCTATGAAGATTTGAGATGCATACATGTTTGATCTTGTGCATATGAACTATTCGATTCACAAATCCTAGGTCATGAAAAAAGCCGGTAGCACAAACTACATAAAGAAAAGAACTGATTCAACCCGAATTTTATACAACATTTCAAGCATACTGACACAACACAAAGGACATAAGATATGCATTGACACAAGAAGAAGATCTAAATCTGGAATGCATTTATACACCTAGGTAGGAGAAAAGACATGCAAACAAAGGTAAAGTCATAGAGAAACTTGAATCAGATTGCAAAAACCAAACTAATTCCAATAGGGATCATAATCCTCATGGTAAGGCTGATTGAGGTCAAACCCTAATGATCTCTTGTCTTCATCATCTCTAGGATTGTTATTGAGATCCACATCAATTTCCATCTTTATCTTCATATCTACAATCAAACTCTTGTCATCCACCCTCTCATATCTCTTTCTCAAGTTTGCCAATTCCATGGCTTCTTGATGCATCATTTGAGCGTACCTAAGCATCATTAGATTACAAGCACATTCATGAACCTCCTCAGGTTCATCACTCATCGCCATAGATCTACTCATCACATCATCATCCTCACCGTCATCATCCATGAAGCTAAGGTTGGAGTTGTTGTCCCCCGTTGAAGGAGGAGGTCTTACACCTTTCCAGCTTCGACCAGGATGTCTCCTCATATGACCAAACAAAGAGTGCATTGTCTGAAACTCCTTACCACATAAACAACATCTTATCTTACCTTCCACGTCAGCCCTAATCAGATCTATCTCTTTCTCCTTCTCCTTGCTGTTCACCAGACCTCTCTTGCTCCTCTTGCCCTTCTTCTTCTTGATCTTCTTCACCTTCTTGAACTTGCCCTTGTTGTTACAATACTCAAGGGAATGGATCCTCACATGACCACCATAAGCCTTACCAGAACCAAACTGCTTGTTACAAATCACACAGAAGTGTTTCATCTGTGGCGGCTGCTGAGCACTGGGAGGAGGAGATGGAGGAGGAGATGGAGAATCATTCTGGTGGTAAAACTCTTCAGATTCTGATGAAAAATCATCATCATCTTCATCATGGTACTCTCTTGTTCTCTTCATAGCTCTCTCTTCACAACTCAACCATAGAAATGAACAAAAGGTTGTGATCTTAAGGGAAACAATAAAATCTGAGCGAGATATACGGTAAGGATCGTTTTGAGGACTAATGGTATTCTCTTTCTCTAATGTATGACTATGAGGTGAGTAGGGGATTTGTAAAGATTATGATGCCTTATATAATATTAATTGTGATAAGGCAAAAGGCTAAACAAGAAGATTTTTACACACTGTTTTTCATTTGTATATATCATAAATGCTAGTATATAGAAAATTTAACAACTTTCCTAGTTTGCATTTTTGGGTTTTTGGAATTAATACCATATAAAAAATTCTTTTTTATTTTTCCCATTTTTATTTTGTTCTTTGTTTTCATTTTCCCTATTTATTGGTCTTCCATACCTTTTCAAAATCATGTTCACATTTGACCAGGTCATTTTCACTTTGATTTTCTTTGGATTTAAATAAAATAATTATAAAAATAAAATAAAAATCTTTGATTTTTTTTTTTGGTTATAGTAAAAGCCAACTAATTATTATGGTTTCTTTTGAATTATATATATATATATATATAGTTTATAAAATCTTCAATTTAAAAGATAACCAAGTATCTAGATATTTTAAAAATGATATTCACTAATTTTTTGAATTTATACGAAAGTAGTCCAGCAAATCATTTTCCTCATTTTAGTTCTCAAACTCATAAACTTAATTGGTTGAATTAATTGTACACAATTCATTTAATTAAAATAATCTTTACAATGAAAAATTTAGCTAACGTGACAAAAAAAAAAAAGAAATCAAAATCTAAACAACATTGCATTTGACCATCTTTTATTTTCGTTGGAGTCTTACAAAACATCCAAATGTACATGTAGCTATATGTAGTTTTTATTAAAAGATTAAAGAAGTGTCTAGGTCCACTAATTAAAATGTATGATATACAACTATACAAGAAACATGTAATGAGTTTGTTCATGCATGTAGTTGCTTTATATATTTCGGGAAATTATTAAATAGTTGGTGATTTTTGATAAAACAATTGTTTTTTTATAATTAAAATATTTAACTTGTACTTAATATCGTAGATATTGTCAAGATATTTTTCCAAAAATGATTTCCAAACCAATATATACAGTTAAAAGTTAATGATTAATTATTCGGGTTGAAAAGATGCTCTAAGTCAAGTTGCACCTAATACATTTTGAGGTCTACACATCATAAATAGTTTTAAGAAAACAAAGAGCATAATAAATTGTTTCTTATTAGTTTGACCAAATTCCAATTTCACATTCCCATCGAATTGACTTCGTTTCTCTATATTGTTTCTAATTTTCTTGACCATTCTTGGGTTTGTAAAAATCACAGCCATCTTATTAGGAACTACACTCTCAAGGCTCGATGATAAGTAACGCCAAAAAAATGGTGTTGGATTTAAGGTACGTTCGTGATGCTTACCCTTAATTGTTACTGTAGATTTAATGATACATATGTAGGTTTTGCAGTGAATGAGGTAAGATACAAAGACAAATTGCTCTATACTGTGAATTTGGTAGTTCGAAAAAAAAAAAAGATCATTAGCAAGTAGCAACGTAACGTACTAAAAAAGTTTAGTTTAAGATATACTGTATGTATGTAGCAACAAGCCATAGCTGATAGCTTAGTATTCGTTTGCAGTTTAAAGCCATAGCTTAGCTCGTACGTAAGGTTGGCAAAAATGTTGAGAAATTAATTGGTAAATTTTGTCTCTAGAGAACTAATGTATGTTTTGGTTTTAGTGACACGTTTAAACATAATACAAACAACTAAATTATATAGGATCATTTGTACCTTTAAAGTTTAAACGTCTAATTAGAAACATAACTAATTTTACCTTTTTCATAAGAGTAATTGTCTAATATACCCACCTTCCCATACCCATAATCACAAATACCCACTTTTATTAATCACATATACCCATTTTTCATCTATAATTAATTTAAGGTACTAAAATTTATAATTTATGGTTGAAACTTTGTAGGATTAGGGTTTAGTGTTTAATAAGTATTTGGGTTTAAGTTTTAAGGTTTTAGGGTTTATATTTTTTGGGGGTAGGGTTCAAAACGTTTTTTTAGGGTTTAGAATTTTAGGGTTTAGGGTTTTAACCCTAAACCCTAGATTCTAAACCCAAAAACCCTATAAAATATTATAAAACATTTTAAAATATTAAAATTATTAATTTGGATAAAGATTGATATATTTTTTTAATAAATAACAAAAAATGGATATATGTGATTAAAAAAGTGGGTATTTGTGATTATGGGTATGGGAAGGTGGGTATTTGTGAATTTTCCCCTTTCATTCTATTAACATTTCCATTGTTTCTTATTTCTTTTTTACCTTTCAATCAATTCCCCTTCCAATATAATATTTTAATATTTTATTTGTTTATAGTTTTCTTCTTTTTAAATAGTTTCTTTATTTTATAATTTACACGTATACAAATCTTATTAGTTTACCACACGTATCTTAGGATTAACTTTCACTTGGTTCTCAATACAAATCTCAATCTCGTAAAGTCATGTTTAACTTAACTTTAGGCGAGTCTCCTAGCAGTAGATAGTCCAAGCAGCTATTAACAATAAAAATAGGAAAAAGAAGTATTGATATTGGTCTTAGACCATGTCAAAATGATCCCACCAAAAAAATGGAGGTAGACTTAATTGTAGGTAGTGGGGTGTATATTGGCTACATGTTGCTGGATATACAATCAGCCTATTTCCCTCAATTAGTGACAATGTCTAGTGGCTGTGAGGATGGCGAAGGTCATGGATAATGGTTCTTTACACAAGGATGTAAGCTTTACATTACTCCTAGCTAGGATGTAAGTTTGTCTTCCTAATTAAGGCAAGGAGTAATTAAAGAAACCAATTGTCCATGGTCTTCATCATCTTCATAGCCTCAATATTGACACTCACTGAGCTCTATAGACTCAACATCCCATTGTCTACACTGATTTCTGATACATCATTTTCAACTGGTGTCTAACCAAAGTGATTAATCATTTTTCTATCTCTTAATTAATACTTGGACAAAACATGTTTCGTAATTAATCTTGTACATGTTTCATGTAAGTAATTTGCTCCAATTCTTGGTAGTTTACTTTTTTTTCTTTGAATGAAGCTTTGACATTCTATTAGGGGATCCAAAATAGCTTTGCACGATTATACAAATCAAAGGAATAGTACCTGGATACATGAGCTCCTGCATCTACAGAACATATAACTCTTTGTCTGATCAAAATCATAACAACTCCTATGTAGCAAGAGTATCGCTCGTTATTTTTTAGTTGCCCTCAGTACTGAGTTATGTAAAGCCACAACTTAACTACTCAACTCAGAGTGGACTACAAAATAGGATATGCGAAAAATGAGACGGTAAAGAGAGAGAACCCTTTCTGCATCACGCCATCCAGAGAATCCTCTTCTACTTGATGTCTTCCCTATCCTCACCTAAAAGATGCCCTATCCAATCCCAGTCATAGGATGATCGACTCTCACTTGAGGAGGTTAGACCAAAGTCTGTTTCAAAATTGGACTTGTGTCCTGCAGATAGCGAGCTTTCTTCAGAGATTTGCAGAGTTCCCAGAAATGAAATTAAAAAGAGTAGAAATCTTTACCCGCTGTGTTTGTATTGGCTGGTGTAAGCTCGGTATGGCCAAGTAGAGAGGACTGAAGCAGCGGGGACTCTAAATCAGTATCTGTTGCCCGTTTTTCCCCTGAGGATCCATAGACAACCGATTCTAACAATCCATCACAGAACGATGATGGGTAATCTAATGGCGTCTGATCTATCAGAGGAGACTGGACCAAAGTATTGTCTGACTCAAGTGCCTGCATTGGGTTAGAGTATTGTATTCCCCAGTCGCCAGGCTCTTCTTGAGAGTCAAAATATTGGAATGAAGGGAGCTCCAACTTCTCAGCTTCTTGAATGAGAGGCTCAGAAGGAGAAGAGTATGTAGCATTGCCAAGCAAATGATTATCTGCTACAACGCTGAACTGTTCGGGAGTGCTATCGGTAAAAGGATAGTTCCAGAGCTGAGAACTTTGCTCGTCTGAGGCATAACCATCCATGAAAGAAGATGCTGTTTCTGGTTCCCTAAAGCGTTTGCGGTGTGGCATGTAAGGAGATGCAATCAAGTTGTACAAATTATAAGTAGGCGGAACGAAACACGGTTTCTGTCTCATACTGGTAAGCATTGACTGGTAGTAAGAGGGACACTGGTTGAGTTGTAACAACTTGAAATCAAATTCAGGGATCTCGACAATATCTGCCTCCAATGATTCCTGACTACGATGACCATCCAGCGAATCCGAGTTCATACCACTCATAGCTGCTGCATTCATGGCCTGCTCCCGAACATCATCAGGGTAAATAGGTAAGCCAAGTCGCTGCAGCCTCTTAAGCCTCGTGTTCCAGAAATTCTTAATCTCATTATCCGTTCGTCCAGGCAACTGAAAAACAAACAAAAGATCAGAGACTAAACTATAAAAGAAAGTCAAGAAAACTCGAGAGTTGATCATCGTCACATACTTCAGCAGCCATTCGAGCCCATTTGTTCCCCATTGCAGCATGAAGCTCGATAACACGCTGCTCTTCCTTGTCAGTAAAAGCACCTTTCTTCAAATCAGGTCTCAAATGATTAACCCAACGAAGTCTACAGCTTTTACCACAACGAGAAAGACCAGAGTTCTTCTGAACAGCATTCCAATTCCCATCACCATGTTTATCAACATAAGCAATCAAAAGATCATCTTCAGCTGAAGTCCAAGGTCCTTTAGTGAAATTCTTGTCTAGTCCAACACAATCTTCTCCGCCTGATCCAGAATCATGGCGATCTTTACGCATATTGATTCAGTTTCATATATCATTCTAACACTCCCACCTCCAAACACAAAACACTAAAATCAACTCAGCAAATCCAAAAAAAATAGAAACTTTCTGCAAAATTCACAATCAAGAATCGAACTTTGGGTACCTCACTGAATCTGAGAAGAAACCCAATAGCAAAATTTGAGCTCGAATTATCTCGTGATTGCAAAAAGAAGGAGAAATGAAGAAGCAATCGGGAAATTAGGAGAAGAACCCTAACCAGAATCGAGTAAGAAAGAATTAAGCATAGAAATAATAGAGAAAGTGCATTAACAAGAAAGTAGGAGAAGCCGTTTACAATAAAATCAGAAAAAATCTGGGAGAGAAGAGCGAATCTAGGGGAGAGAAGAGTGGAGATTCAAACACATCTCTCTCTTCTCTTTGGGATTATCTTCTCAGAGAATCTCAGCACCTGAGTTTGATTGATTTTTTTGGGGATTATATATGTTTTGTTTTTGGAACATCATTAATTAAACACTACAGAGAGATAGGACCAAATCAAAATCTCCGAAAAATCACAATCTTCTGATTCGAATTTATCTCTAGATTAACTTTTGACTTTAATTAAGTTTTCAAGTAATTTTTACTTTTATGCCACTTTGGTCAAAAAAAAAATTTAAAAAAATTTAAAATATATGCTTTCGGTTTTAAAATAGTTGTCATTTTACATTTAATTTTTTGTTTAAAGTAACTTGTCGTTTTAATTTTTAATGTAAATTTTGAGTTTAAATACTGAATTTAAACTTACGTGTTAGGAAGAATATTAAGCAGTCAATTCTTTAGAAAGTATAATATAATTTATATTATGTTTTTTAATATATGTGAGATATTTTAATTGAATGGTAGTTTAAAACGGAAGGAGTAATAAGTAATAACTAAGAAGTGCATAAGTATCATGTGATACTAATTTTCCTTTTTTCCGTGTTCCATTTTTGTATAAGAATTTAGTTTCTTTTTAGAAAATAATATAACTAATGTGGGGATATCAAATTTTAATATCTAATTTGAGGGGAAAATTAGATTTGATGAAGTTTCAAAATTCCATCAGACATAAAATTGAATATTAATTTATACTTATTATTCAAATATAATTTCATAATTATTATTTTTATTAAAAATATGTTTATAGCAAATTTTTGTTGTAAAATTATGTTTCCGACTTAACCAAATTTTAAACCATGTCTATAAGTTTTCATTTCTAAATCCGAAAGATTTTTGAATGAAACAATAGAAAAACAATAAAATATTAGTTGAAATGAATGAATTCTGAAATATCTAATAAAGTTTTTGATCACATAAGATCATTCACCAACAAAAAGATCTATGATAATACCAATTACTTGACAAAATTATAATCTTTTATGTAAGGATAGAGGTAGAAGCTGTTTAGTTTTTTTAGTGAAAGTCTAAGTTATTATTTCAAAGATATTAAATAAACATTAATGATATCTTTACATTTATTATGAAATGTAAAGTTATTTATATATTTATTTAAGTCATGTGCAATAATAATACATTAAAACCATACATATGTGTTACATGTTTATTTTTGTAATTTTCGGATGGAATTGAATTTATCCTGACTCAATTCTTAAAACCATATAAATATAACAAATTTAGATTTAAAATCTAAACCTTTAAGATTAGATCACTTAAGAAATTGATCGATTGATGTGAAAAAAATTAAAATCTCTTTTTAGCTGAAAGTGAAAAATACCTTGATAAGGTAAAGATTGAACCTTTTTTTATCAAACAACATCTATGGAGAAAATTCCGTCTGATAATGAATCGAATAAAATAGAACACGATTTTCAATTTATGTGATTAAATCATTCAGTAATGATATACGTTTCGTTGCAAAATTATTCGTTATCTAGATTATTATTTTTTATATATTTTTCAAATTTCTAATTAAAGCAATAAACAGAGTTTTTGAATGAAATTGCAAATTATAATCAATCTCAATTTTTTAACAAGCTTAATATGAAAGGTTTGACTTTTTCAATCAAATTTAGATCCAACTCCTAAATTTTTTAAGGTTGTACTGAACCAATTCGATTATAATTGACATCCCTAACAAAATCTTTTTCAATTATGATA
This sequence comes from Odontarrhena argentea, assembly GCA_900406245.1. Taxonomy (NCBI): domain Eukaryota; kingdom Viridiplantae; phylum Streptophyta; class Magnoliopsida; order Brassicales; family Brassicaceae; genus Odontarrhena; species Odontarrhena argentea. The sequence goes on along the minus strand of OVAF01000066.1, from coordinate 78,585 downwards.
TAAAAATGTATTGAGTTTGTAATCTCGCATAATTATTATTTTCGTTAAGAAACTTTTAGAGTTGGCTTGATTTTTTTTGTTTGGTTCTTTAAACTCCAACTCTATAATTTGTGCTGTAATGAAATTTGGAAGAAAAAAAAAAATTGCTTATTGTTTTTTTTTTTCCAACAGTTGCTTATTGTTTTAGTACTAAAAAACTATATAAGATGTAAAAAAGCAAAAACAGAGTGAATTAATAAAAGTAATCGTTCTGACTCAAATGCATAAAATCAGAAAGTAAAAAAGAGTCTCTCTGTCTCTTCCAATGTTTCTCCATTAGGTTACGTTTCGAGATGGACAAACTCTCCAATGCTTTCTCTCTTCTCGCTTTCGCCGACGAAGATGCTCCCATCGCTTCTTCTTCTTCTTCATCTGGTATCTCCTTTTTTCCACTTACACTTGTCTCTTCATCTTTGTTTTGACTTTCAGTAATTCTGTTTAGACAAAACCTGTGTAGTCTTAATTAATTAGTTATTGATTTAGAGAATTGAAGAAAGAACTTTTCTTTAGTATAAGAAGAAGTAGAATTGAGTTTCATTTGATAAAGGCATGTTCTTGGAACATAAATTTAGCACAAGATGTTTGCATATGGCATTGTATGTTTTTATCATTGATGTTCTTAAGCTGTGTCTTGTAATGTATTCGTGCTAGGGAAACAAGAAGATACAGACAGAGTAAATGGCTCACAAGAGGTCGGAGATTACAAGCAACCACTTGTCTGGATTGACTTGGAAATGACTGGTATGTTCTACTTGTTCACCAGTTTTGGCTGCTAATTAGAATTTTTGTTTTCTTTGCTGTTTGATTGGATACGAGTTTAGTGTTCTAAATAAGCCAATTTAGACATTTTCTACTCATCTCTTGTTCTTCATCTTTTGTGCTCCTGTCATTTTCCGCATATGGCTTGGTCATGTAAACATGTACATGTGGATCCATTGATTTGTTGTCTCCATCCATGATTCTAACATTTCTGAGTCGAGTTTCATCTATTAAACTTACAGTCATACGCGTTTTTGAAAGATAAACATGTTTTTTCATTTTTATATGCTTGTCATAAGAATGATATGATGTTTGTATGATTGTCATAAATAACTGTTGAAGATGGAAAGAAGATCTCAGTCCTTCAACTTCTTGCCTAGTATCCATTTTCTTGTTCTTGCCATCTTTTGTAGGTCTAAATGTTGAAGTTGACAGGATACTGGAGATTGCATGTATAATTACTGATGGAAACTTAACCAAATCAGTGGAGGTATATTCTTTTCTGCTTTACCTTCTAAAATATAGATGGTTACTCAGATTTATTTTCGGCCGGAGCTTCGTAAACTTATTCAGAGTCATCAAAATGTATCTAGGATAGAGTACTGGAACTTTCTTCAGTTCAGAATAGTGTAGTTTTTTAGTTGATAAGCTACATGTCGAGAAATTTTCTACGGGAAGGCTAATTGCTGATCAATAGAGTATTATGATGCTCAAAATGATTGTGATCTGGTGGTAACAGAGATAAGAAAGTTCTTGTAAGAATGTGTAACTACACAGTATTCAACTGTGAATATGTAGTACTGTTTTTAAGGGAGGTTGCAAGGGCTCACACTCAATTTCATTTGACTGAATTTCTCTTTCATTACATACTTGCTTTATTTGGATTTGTTACTGAGGATGTGTCTCTGCTGTTAGGGTCCAGATTTAGTTATACATCAAACGAAAGACTGTATGGATAAAATGGGCGAATGGTGTCAAACCCATCATGGAGCCAGCGGTAAGTTTCTCTTCAGATATTCACTGTACTAGATTTATGTGTTCCCCATGTATTGGAGTTATAAAATATGTGAACAATTACTGTAGGGTTGACGAAGAAAGTGCTCTGTAGTACGATAAGTGAAAGGCAAGCTGAACAAGAGGTATTTGGATTTAATCTGTTGTTAATTTGGCTGAAAAGTTAAAAGCATCTCTATCGAGGAAAGCTTATTGTGAAATTTGGTGATGCTTTATTGCTATTATATTCTGGAATTCTTTGCAGGTCATTGAATTTGTTACAAAGCATATTGGTTCTGAGAAACCACTTTTAGCTGGAAACTCCATCTATGTGGACTTCCTTTTCCTAAAGGTATCTAGAACTTGGATAAGCCTACTCTACTTAAAAGCTAAACAGCTGTATCTTGATTGTAATTTTATTGTATTTTACAGAAGTACATGCCAGATTTGGCCGCCCTTTTTCCTCATATGCTTGTCGATGTCAGTAGCGTCAAGGCTTTATGCTCTCGATGGTTCCCCAAAGGTAGCAAATAAATACTGTAAACTGAATCTTATCTATAAGAGAGAAGTGAAAAATATATTGCCTTCTGATTCGAAATAAGAAGGGATCCGTTTAGCAAACAGCGGGACTCAGGGGCAAATTATGGATATGTTTTTGGTTTGATCACAGATAAAAGCAGAGCTCCTGCAAAGAAAAACAATCACAGGGCCATGGATGATATAAGAGAAAGTATCAAGGAGCTTAAGTACTACAAGAAAACCATTTTCAAAGCAAGGAGGTGAGAGTGATAGTCTGTTGGTAGGTAGAATGATGTCTACTTAATTGGAAGGGATGCATTGGGTAATCAACATTTTTCTTCAAAGTTGCCGTGACTGTTGTATTCTTAAACTGAATCACAAGATGATATTCTGTCATTTCAGATGGTAAATATGATTCCCTAGACAAGAAGCTACCATCTTGTTTTTGTTTTTGTTTCTGGAAGATGATGGCAAGAGATATTAATGTTTACATTCCCTTGGTTGATCCAAATATAATTATCACATACTGAAAGCACATAAAAATAAGCAGAAGTTCAAGAAATCTTCAAACAAACAGAAGTCCAATCGTTGCAAAAGAAAGCAATCTAAATTTGACAGTATCGTAAGCTAAATAAAATTTCACTCAAGAATGCTCTTCATACGCTTAGCCAACAACCTTTGATATGACACAAAAGGGTATCGCAGGACCTTATCGAGTAACATGGTTCATATTTACACCTTTCTTACACAAACCAATCCTACTCACACTCTCATCATACGCACTAGGTAGCCGGAAAAGCCAAAAAGCTCATACACAAAGAACACAAGCTTGTCCCATAAAGATCAAACATTTCATACATCACTGTTCCGTTTCTTTCTTAACTTCGTTATTCGTCCAGACGACCTTCTCCAGAGAATTTGAGAGCTTCTTATAGAACTGCAAACACACCATCACCTCTGCTTAGCTCATTACTTAACTATATGATCTAATATCCTAACCAAAATATGAATTTACCTTGTGGAATTCGAGGGTGTCCCCTTTTGACTTGGATACTTGAACCATATGGAGACTTGGCGCTACTTGGAATATCTGCTTGTCACACAATTCCAAATAAAAACACAGTGACTCAACTCATAAACCATCACTAACACATTTTCTTTCTTAAATGTCTAGTCTCATATATATTATACCTGGGTTGAGACATTGAGATTCCCTTTTCTCCCAGCCTTCACATTCTCAAGCTTCATCTGATTTCAAGTAATACCACATTTTAGGTTTTGCTTTACTTCCATTCATTTCATATCCAGAGTTTTTACTGACCTTGTAGTTCTTCTTTTGGACATCAAAACCGAGAGGCTTTGCAGCTTCTTCTATCTTGTTGATGATCTCATTTGCACCTCCTTGTAGTGTTATCCTTGTTTCTCTCTTAAATTCCTGTTTTTTTTTTTTCATTGAAGATTCAGTTATCAAAATACAAAGACAAGAATGTATGTTTTTTTTATAAGAAGACAACAATGCTTTGCATACAAACCTGTTCTGGATCAAACAGATTCTCCAGGTTAAGCCCTCTTGACATTGAGATGATCTCAAAGGCATTGATTGCCACTGGCTGCTCTTCTCTCCTCTCAGTAACATGATGTTCCTGTAGAGAAGCATCACATATGTTAAGTGATGTTATTCTTGATACAACAAAAATAAAAAAAAAGAAAGAACTATTCTCACCTCAGAGTCCTTGAAAACAGCTTCAACATCGTCCATGTTTGAATCATACTTCTCCTCAAATACTGGAGGCTTGTAATCTTTCTTGAACCATTCATCTTCAAAGACCTCTTGTGCTGTTACACGCTGACATAAAACAACCATATCATATCACTTTCTTGGTTAAATATAAAACTAGCAATGGTAGTTGAGAATCTCCATACTCAAGTACTCAAAAGAAACTTTTATTTTATCTTATTGCTATGTTTAACCACATCTACTGTCCTTTTAACTCGGCTAAGTGAGGATTAGTGGTCCATTACGCCAAGACGATAAAACATAAAACTGTGCAAGAAAATGAAAGATGAAGCAGATAGAGTTGTACATTTTAATATGTATAACACAGGTTCTCCAACTTTATATCTCCAGCTCTTTTATGCTGGATAAAATGAAAAACATGATTGAGTAGTACAATAAACATGATTGATGTTTTCTGTGAAAATTCTTAGCAATGGACAGAGGTCCAAGAAGTCATGGAGAAGAAAATGCCAATGTTCGAGCGATTTTAAAGTACTTAGCATGTTAAAGTACTCACAGTCATGGGGTTTGGATCTAAGATTCGAGTGATGAGTTTCATGGCACCAAGTGAGAGCCAGGGAGGGCAGTTGAATTCACCAGATGAAATCTACACAAAATGAAAAGTCAGTCCTGAAACCTGAATTAAGGATAGGTAAAGTTTCCATATAAAGAGAGAATTTGTAAACAAGAGTTGCTCACTTTTTTATAAAGATTCATCAGATTAGAATCATCAAAAGGCAAGTAACCTGCAAGCAGGACATAGAGTATAACACCGCATGACCACATGTCGGCTGTTGCACCATCGTAGCCTCTATCATTCAGTACCTAACAAACCACAAAGATATGAGATTAGTCCCTGACAGGCCTAACAACAAAGGATAAGATTATTTTGTCTGTTCAGGCAGACCTCGGGAGCAACGTAGTTGGGAGTTCCACACGATGTATGAAGTAGTCCGTCATCCTACAACGACAAAGCACATTAAGAAAATTTAAGAACTATGGATAACAACATACTTGACAACAAAATCCATATACAGTAAAGATTTTCTAAAACCCATAAAAGTACTATTGAAAGAGATGGTCATTACCCTGACTTGTTGGGACAAAGCACTTAATCCAAAATCTGATATCTTGAGGTTACCATAAGCATCCAATAGTAAATTTTCAGGCTGCAAAATCACAGATTTAGTACGCAACTGTTGTTCTTGCTAACACAATGCATAACACAGGAAAGTTGAGGAGTGTACCTTGAGGTCTCTATGGTAGACACCTCTGCTATGACAATACTCAACAGCATGTATAAGCTGCTGAAAATATCTCCGTGCCTCGTCTTCTTTCATCCGCCCGTCATTAACCTTTATTTGTTATACAATCAGATTTTTCAGTTGGAATGATATATACACCAAACCACTTATAACATTCCTGCTAACTAAACTTACAATCTTATCAAAGAGCTCTCCTCCGGTAACATACTCCAAGATGATAAAAATCTTTGTCTTGCTTGCCATCACCTACCAAATCCAACGGAATTTTCAAGTCAATTTAGAAGTTTCAAAGAAACAGAAAGAGTCAAAGAGTCCAAATAGTAAAAGAATCTACCTCATACAATTGAACAACATTTGGATGCTTAATCAACTTCATTGTAGCAATCTCTCTTCTGATCTGCACAACAATTAATCAAAGAAGCTAACCAAAATCAGTTCCTTATCAGATCAACCAATGTGAAACAATTATTCTTGAAACTGAACATAGAGACACAAGACCTGTTCAGACATCTTGTGCTTGAGGACTTTCTCTTTATCAAGAATCTTGAGAGCCACAGGTTCTCCTGTCTCAGAATTTCTAGCAAACTTAACTTTAGCAAAAGTTCCTTCTCCAATTGTTCTTCCCACTTCATATTTACCAACTCTCCTCTTCACTGGCTGCCTCCTATTCATTTTTCTCTTCTGACCTCCTCACCAAAATCACAGAATTAATTAGAAACAATATTTCCACCAAATGTTACAAAAGAACCTGTTTTCAGATCTCCTAATCTCCTTTCTCACTCAAATCACCACAATAAAGAGAAGAAAGACTCAAAAAGTGTTAAAAAAAAAAATTGGAATTAAGAAGAGAGGTTGAAGAACAAGCAACACATAGAAGAGATCAAATCTCCATTTGTTTATATATATATATATATATATATCGAGTATAAACCAGCTAATTTTTGCAATATTAAAAAAAAGAGTAAAAGAAAACATTTATTTTTAAAAAAGTACCTTAAAATTTTGTTGAGGATCAATCACGGAAGGTAAGATTGAGAGAGGGATTGGAATGGCTTCTGAGAGAGATGAAGAGTCAGAGGTCGTGATAAAATGATGAAGAAGAAAGAAAGATTGATTGATTTATTGATTCTTTTTTTATTAATTCATTTATTAGATCTATGAAAATGTCATTTTGGTGTTATGTTGCAGTTTTGGTTCTTACTAAAGATCTGTAACAGTAGAAACAAGGTTAAGACAGAAGTAAGAAACCACTTGCTGTCTTTTTTGCCTTTTAAGTTGTACTTTTAAACTTTATGCAATAAACAGATAAATGACAATAAACTCAAACCGATTCAAAGTTTTTGGTACCAACTTTGTATGAACTCAATTCTGATCTGTATTCTCCTGTTTTTAATAAAAATATAATATATAATGTTTTTTGCATGGTTTGAAATTCTGAATGATAATGGCATATGCTTATATTCTAGTTGAATTATAAAATTGCGGCGACACCGACAATAATAAGACGATAATGTTAGATGTATATTTGTCTAGTTGCTGACTGAGAAAGGTAATAGTAAATTTAAGTGCAGTTCTTTTTTGTAGCTGAAAATATTATAGTAATGCCAAGTTGAATGGAAAAAATGTAAAAAAGTGCATGTGCTTACAATGGACATTCAAATTTTATATTCTTAAAACGATATTTAAATTTTTAAAATTTGGTAGATTTTATAATTAAATGATTAAAATTGTCAATAGTACCGAGTTAGGTTCTTGTTAAGCGGTTATGCTAACTCAAAACGATGTTGTTTGATTATTAGAGAAAAATTAAAAAATTCTCAGTTTTAAAGTTGTGGTTATTTATATTATTAACTTTGAAATTCTGATATTTACATTATCTATTTTCTTATTATCATTCACTACAAAACAATTATTTGTGCTAATTACACAAACTATATCAAAAATTGTTCCCTTTTTTTATTTGCAACAATTTTGTAACAACAAATGAAAAAGAGTTTATTACTAATAACTTAAACGAAAAAAAAAAAAGAATTAGACTATATCCTCCAATGCACCCAATGGCAAAATTTAACCCCCAACAAATACGACCTAAAAATGTGTGTAAAGCGCATTTAAGTAAACATGGTTGTGTACCTTTAAGAGTTGCTATCGAGTGCACTTATTGATAAGGTGAACTACAAAGTCGTCTTTAAATGGATGCAACATTTACTACCTATTGTATACTATAGAAAAATAGAAAACAAATAATTAATGTCGTGAATGATTGAAACATCAGAGAAAATATTAATCAGTGATCACTGGCCCACTCACAAGTGGGTGAACAATCCAATATTTCTAGAAAGATTGACACATTAAAAAACTAAATAAGTTACTCTAACCTAATTTTGTAGTTCAGATTTGTTTTAGTATTTAATAATCCTAAATTTTTAGTTGTAAAGTGTGAACTAGTTTGGTTTACGTCAACCATACACTGTAGGATCAATTTGATGGTTTTAGTTGAGCTGGTTATACATTGTACATACGCAACTATTGTAATTCGTTAAGTTATAAATACTTTTCCCATAAATTACCAAACATTATTGTTCCTAATATGATGACATATATGAATTATCTCCCTAACTCAATATTTGTTTTTATTTAGTGTATATATTAAATTTGTCTGGTTTGACATAAATTTTATCAAGTAATTATTAGAATTTTATTTTGGTATTTTGTTTTTTGTAATATACAAGCACCGAAAAAGTGAGAGGAAAAAAGAAGGTATCATAATCCTTAAATTTTAAGAACAAAGCATAATATGATTTTATGGTCCCAAACATCTAAAGTTGTGATTGCGAAGTTCCTATAATATGGAGGACCATCATGTCTAACATATTGTACGTACCCGGTCGTAGTGTTTACAATCATTTACTTTCTAATAATTTCAATATTATAATGGTTTATTCATATCTTTTATATATATAGTGCACTCCCTCTGAAATATATTTGTTATTTAGAAGCTACATTATATGAAATAAGATTATATAATGTACCATATTCTGATATCATTAAGATAAATTATATATATATTATATATATATATAGGCATATGAATAGTTTGTTGGAATGTTGCTTGTGAGTTGTGAGTTGTGACTTGTGAGTTGTGAGTTGTGAGTTGTGAGTTGTGAGTTGTGAGTAAGTGTGCCTCATGAGGTCTATACATAATTTGAAGGTGCCGATTGGTAATTATTTATGTATTTTACATAAATTTAAGTTACCGATTGATAATTATTTTTTTGTAGTTGCTCTATCTGAAATAATTTTTTCTAATTAACTGTGGTTATTTTTTTAAAAAAATAACTTTTAAGAAAATTAAAAGTCTCAAAAGTTGGCTTTATAAAATCTTTGATTGTGGAAGATTTTTGGAGTTATGAGTGTTTTTTTTTTTGGTAGAATGAGTTATGAGTGTTTTAAAAACAACAGAAGTGTGATTAGGAGTAAAATTTAAATTTTTAATACTATTTTTTATTTGTAAATTCTTAGCGGTGGTATTGACGATCGGTACCTAAAACGATTTTGCTCTAAATTTATGTACGTGTCGATACTAGGATCCGCAAACAAATCAACTAGTATATTAAATAAAATTATTTTGATGTGGATTGATGTTGTGTTCTTTTTTTTTTTTTAAATGAGATTGATGTTGTGTTCGTATTTTAACAGAACCACAGAGATATCAACTATCATTTTGTGTTGTCTGATTTTTTTTTTTTTCATTTTATTGTCGATAATAATGTTATACATTAACGTAGGTTCGAATCATGGCAGTGATATAGTGACGATACTACCATAACCGTTATACTACAAATTTTAGTTGTGGTGTCGAAACTTAGATATAGCGAACAGAAAAGATGAAAGTTGTTTGTGATAACAAGATAAAAACCATTCTGAAAACAATAATATTCCACATGTGAGCATAATACGTATTTCTCCAAGATAAAACAAATAATAAAACTACAATTCCGTGGGAAATAAACAGATCGCAAAGTTTAATTCATAACTAATTTCACACTGCATCCAGCAAATCCAACATAAAAGGATATATTTAGGAATATCCCTTGTCACAAATTGTTCTATATATCTGTAGTCATAGTTTACGATTGATTTGAGTACTTGAAGTAAGATATACAAATTTGACAATCGTCACCAAGCATGATTCATGCAGATGTGTTATACAAATAAATGAATAATATACAAGATCACCATCACATGAGATTATTATCTTGTTAAGATGTCACCCTTTGTTTTGTTTTCTAGAAAACAAAGTTTCCAATACTTAAATGATCCGCAACACTCCCATGGAACAATTTATAATCACACAAAAATGTGAGCATAATAAATGAATAATAAAGTTTGTAATATTTCTGCTTAGGTGGGGCAAAAAAAGGTGGATAACCACATAAACTCCATCTCAAATCCAGGCATGTGAAGTAATAAAGAATCCACAAGAGAGATTTGGTAACCAAGACAACAAAAGGTCAAAAGAGAGGTTGGGTAAATTAAGAGACTCTGTTGGTGATACTAGCAGAGAGTGACCACAGTTGTGAGCTCCATTTATCAACCGCCTTGTGCAGCTTCCTTCCATTCGCACTGTCACCTCTCAGCAAGATTCGGTTCATTTCATCAATGTGTCCATCGATCCGACTGTCTAGTATCAGCGACACCAGCAACTCCGTCACCTCATGCTCCGCAATGTTCAGTTCCAGTGATATGAACGGAATCCCAATCTTTGTGTATGGCTTTATCAGCTTCAGCAACACTTGTGTTCTCACCTTCTTAAGCAAATCTTCCATGTAGTTTCTGATAAATGGATCATCCATTATCGTCCTCCGGTTATTCTACACCCAAAAGAACATCTATAATCAAGTATTGTTTTTAGATACATGTGTAAATACCAATAATATACTTCACTTGTTACCTTTAGAATTTTCTCAAACTCTATAATTTCATTTCGTTGGTACGCTGCTATCAAATTCGTCATTGCCAAGATCTCAGGGTCGTTTTTGTACCTATGCAGAACCAACTATGAGGCAAAGAACTATATATGCTTACAATAGAAAATATTAGGGAAGTGACTTACGGCTTTGCCTCTTGGCCATCAAATGGATTCACTTCTGATTCCATCAGCATATTCGCCAGAACAAGATATCTTTGCAAACCCAAAAGGAGAAAACAAAAGATAACTGAATTCAGTATTAAGATGTATGGACAAACCGCAAAACAAAAAACAAGATATCAGACACCACCATTTGTTTACATTGAAACTATGTTAATAATCATATCACCAGAGGGTATGAGATGGGAAAGGATAAAGAGATGATAAGATAAGAAAACATACTTTAGGCATTGTATGCGCCTTTGGTTGCCAGCTTCATCATAATTTTTGAAAGCCTCGAAGAAGTCTGTGGCAGCTTCTGCCCACAGATGTTGTGCCATGTGCATTTTTCCACCACACTCGCGGATTATACCCATGATCCTAGGATGAGGTATAGCAGATTTGATGGCAAGTGCTTTCTGATATAGTTGCTGCATCGATTCAAAAATATTGGTTGCATCTCAGTCAGAAAAGCCAAATGGAAGTATGCAACAAAAAAATTGCACAATCACAAAGATACTACAAGGTCAACTATAAAGCAGGTGATCTTAACCTTAAGCTTTTTGTTGTCCTTTGTTTCAGTGTAAATCTGAATCTCGATTGCATAAACCTCAAGCAGCTGACTTCCTTTCTTCTGATCATCTGATCCATCTTCTTTTTGACAAGATTTATGGAGTTCCTTGAGGATCTGGCTAACAAAAAATAGTTGTTAATGTACATACTAAGATCTCTAAGCAAAATCAAAAGATTTTATTAAGCCAAGTTATACCTTCATCATTCGTCCGTATTCACCTATGTCAAACCAGATGTTGCAGAGTTTTAGATTCGTCTTGAACCAGAGTCTCTGTGAAAGAAACCAACACTCACATCTCAGAACCATTAAGAAAAAGTGTTACCATATAAAAAACGAGAAGTAAATTTCAGACCTCATTCTTAGCCTCTTCAAGGGCTTTCAAAGTAGTCTGATAAAACTCTTGTAGCAGGCCAGTGTTCTGACTAGCAGATCCAGAGACGAAATCCATAATATTGTTTATACACTTTTCGCTGTAATTCCGAGTAACTGCTGACTTGATATATGTAAGCATCTCTCTGTACGCATCCATCATCTCTTTGTATTTACCTAGACGATAATAAATCTTCACAGTCTGCTTAAGAGACTTGAAACCCCTGACAAGAAATAGGCCACGGAATGGTTAACTAGAATCACAAACCTTCAAACAGAATATCCACGAATATCACAGTAAGACGAATAAAAGACAGTGAATCATCACACAAACACTGGTGTTTCGGGTGAAAAGATAAAACAACATACAGCAAAAACAAATTAACTCGACATAACCCAGCAAAGTCTACCAGGTAAGCTCAAGATCATAACTAGAGAAAAGGGTCAAATTAGAATGCACCCCAAACAAAAGTTGAACATGTCAGAAATAAAATCTCTATACCTACTATCAACTGCAGCAAACCCAAATTTAGTATTCTCTAGAACTAAAAAAAAAAAACAGAATTGAGGGGATCTTACCACTCAGCCTTGTCAGGTTCCATCTTAACAACCTCAGCAAACCCAGAAAGTGCTTCTTCAGGTTCAGTTTCAACCATACCTTCAACAAAGAATCCACTTTAAGAATGCAGGGAACAATACAAACCCTAACGAAATCTAGATAAACCTAAATCAAACCTTTGGAGTTATAGTACTGATTCTCAATGTCAACATCTTGTTCCTCCTGTTCCTCATCAGAATACTCGAATCCATAATCCTCCATATCAGCATCTACAATATAACAAAATTTCGAAACCCAAATCAAAAACCTAACGATTCGTGACAAGTAAGCATTCCGATTTGAGAACTCTAAACCCTAGATAGTTCACAGTAGAAGATTTAAAAAAAAAAAAAAACCCAAAAACAGAAAAGCAAACAGCAACAAGACCTGAAGCCATGGTGATCAGAGGAAAACGATGAACACAACGCGATTACAAAGATTAAAGCTTGCGAAGGAGTAGAGCAAGAATTTTTAGGGCACAGCAAAAAGGAAACGAAGTTTTTTTGGAAGAAGAAGAAAGGATTTGAGAGTTTTTGGGTATTGGGCCGACTTATCAAACCAAACGTTTTACTTTTTCGCCTAATTGGGTTTTCCTCATTTGTTTCTCTCACAATAATAACGAAAATATGTATGGATAATTCATAATTGTTTAGCTTACTTGCATAATTTATTTCTTTTCGCCATACTGTATAAGCTTTTTAATTATAGTCTTTAAAAAATAAAAAAATAATTAATTTTATACTAATAATTTAATATAACATATGTTTGAATGTTATTGGTTAAAACATTCGAACCGGAATTTATTTTTACCTTGAAAGAACTATGGATAAATACTTATTTTCTTTAATTAATTTCTTAAATTTCCATTTCCCTTGTTTGTCCTATTATTGAATCACAAGATCATATGCAAATTCATGTTTCTATTTTTTTTTTCACACCAAATCAACAATACTTTTTCATATAAATCAAAATAGACTCTTATATTTTAAAAACCAGGCTGGCTAACAATTCTATATGAATATGTATATCTTAAAGATTAATAAAATGCATATTACAATCTTAATGCTATGTGTTTTTTCACGTCTGGAATTTTATCCCATTTATCAAAAAGTATAAAGTTATATAGAAAATGCACCATATTAGTATTTCTTTGTTCAACTTTCTAATTATTTCTAAATACTATTATCTAATACTATAAAGTTAGCTTTTCTCTCCTTTGGTGATGACACATCATCAATGACATGGCATACACAATTATTATCAACTTTTATCTCATTATGATATTAATATTTTATATGATTAAAGGAAGTTCAAAAGTCCTTCTCATATTAGTTCATAAAATTAAAAACTTATCGCACTATAGTTTTATGAATTAATTATAAGATTAACAATATATTTTGTTTCATCAAATATAACGCATACATTAGTTTTCTTTTTCACAAAAAAAACCTCAAAAATATGATTTTTTTTTCATAATTAAAATTCTAATTTAACGAATACATGATCAATAACTCATATGATAAGTGTACGTAATACAAAATATAAGACAAGAAAAATATAAACGTATAACAATATCAGTATATTTTATTTATATATCATCGCTAATATATTTCGGATGGGAAAACAACTTGATATGGAATCAATCTCTTGAAACCTCAAAGCACATATACTCAATGAACCAATCAAAATAGGTTATAATTGTAAAATTTGGTTCCAACATCAAATTTATTTGTAGTCATTTTACATTTCATTATTTATAATATTTTCATATTAAAAGAAAGGATGTGAGAAGGGAGTAAATCTCCGGAACTCAAAAGATATATAACAAAATCTATTTGTAGGAAAACCCCACATAACCAATCTTTTGAAACCTCAATAAACATATATTCACTTGAAAAATTAAATGTGTGGGAAATGCCAAAAAAAAAAAATGAATTCAACATTTTAAGTTTTTAACCATAAACATCAAAATAATTAGCAACCATTAAAATAAAAATAAACTATTGATTTTATTATAGTTCATATAAAAAATTGATTGGTAACCATTTCACATTTTTATCATTTTAAATATTTTGGATTGAAAGAAAGGAAGTGGGAAGTCAATAGATGTTTAAAACTCGAGAAGATACAAAATCAGGATTGGTAGAAAACAAGAAAAATTACCAATCTCTTGAAATGTTCATTAAAACTTTTAAACGTGTGGAAAATGCAAAATTTAATTTCAATATTTAACTATAAACATCAAAATCATTGAGAGCTATTTTACTTTTCTAGGGTAGTGAAAACAATGAAATAATCGATTTCATTACTAATAAGACATTAGTCTATGTATTTAGAGAGAATTTAATTATCTTTCAAACAAAATCAGAAACTATTGATTTAATTCAAATTCATATCAAATTCAAAAAATACTTTTAGCAAAATCCTAAACGCAAAACTCGCGCATCGCGCGAATCATTTTCTAGTGATATATATACGTGACATTCTATTCCTCCTGTATAGTTTAAAAAACTACTTCTCCTTAACCAAAACCAAATATGTTAACCTTACCAAAAAAAAAAAAAACCAAATATGTTAAACTTATATGCATAGGCCCAATTCGGTGAACAGAAAGAAAGAATGGGAGAACATGGGGCCCCATCCCAAAACTCCAAATCCAGGCTTCACAAGTCTACTCGCACAACTGTTCATGGTGATGCTGCATTCCATTGCATATCCATGACAGATGAAGATTAAAGCCTTTGGTTCTTTACTTTGTGGTAGCCGAACTACAACTGAACAACTTCAATCCTCATCTTTCAAAAAAAAAAAAAAACTTCAATCCTCGACTCTTCTTTATGAAACTCTTTTCGTTTCACTTGCCATTTTATCTCCGTGATATCCTCGAGTGTTCTTTTTACAATTCATGTTTTTATATATGATAAGATGATAACATTTTTGAGATGAAAAGCCACCATTCCCAACATGGTAGTACTAGTATGCATTGCATATTATAACAGCAGCAGGGAAAAATTAATCTAAAATATTAAACATTTTCATATCCAGAAGAATTCCCACAAAGATGCGACAAGACGAAAAAATAAAATTTAAAGCTTCAGTATGACACTATAATCCCGCACTCTTCCTTGTTGGCGCAAAATAACTTGTTTGATGCCTTTTCCTTCAACGATATCAATTCTTTCCAAAAAAGTATAATAATCTCATTGACCAGTAAGCCTCCTCTTAGTCAAGTTTCACCGAAGAAAACAAGTAGTGCACGAACCAGAAGGAAGAGAGGAAACCAACAGTACCTGTAGCGAGCATGATAGCCAAGACCATAAAGAGTGAGTAGCCGAGATATAGAGTTGCTGAAATGGGTCCGCTCAGGCTTTTGAGGTCGAAGACAAGATAATTTATGGAGTAAATGAAGATGTAGATTGCAACAGATCCTGATGCAAAGAAAGATTTCCACCACCATTTATAGTCTTCCACGCACAGGTGCATGTATGTTAGCACAATGGAAACCTCAGCACACACTACCACAAGAAGGATCAAGACAACAAAAAGGAATCCAAAGACATAGTACACACGGCCCATCCAGATGCTGGACATGATGAAGAAAAGCTCGATGAAGAGAGTCCCGAATGGTAATGTTCCAGCGCCAAGAACTAGAAGCCACGAAGGGTATTTCTGAGCTGGGATTTCCCGGGGAATCTGGTTTGTTCGAACTGGGAATTCAATGTGAGGAGCCTTGGCTCCAAAGTAACCGCCGATAAGAGTGAGGGGAACCGAAATGCAAAACCACAGGAGGAGGAGGATGACAAATAAAGAGAAAGGAATGGCTCCTGTACTGTGGCTACCCCATAGGAGGAAGTTGAGCGTTGTAAGGATCAAAAACGCTATACCCGGGAAAAAGCAAGCAGCTTTCCATGCAACAGACATCCATCCACGGTGATCGCCGCAACCAATTGTCCTATAGAGACGAACAGCGACATAACCAGCTGCAATGCCAAGAATCATGTAGAAGAAGAGCATACCCGTGATAAGAGTCCCACGTGAAGCTGGTGACATGAAGCCCAGAGCAGCAAAGAGAATAGTTACAACAGCCATGCCAAGAATCTGAACACCATCACCAACCATGACACACAAAAGGGAGGGGCTTGAGGGAGCACGGAAAACATCACCCACAACTAGCTTCCAGCCAGATAACTCTTCATTCATCTGAGCTTGGGCCTCCTTGTCTAGCTCCTCGTAGTGGGTCAAATCCCGCCTAACAGTTCTTAAGAAAATGACGAGAACGATGCCTGCTAAGAAAGTGATGACCATAAGAGAGTTCAAGATTGAGAACCAATGAACCTTGGAGCCCTCCATCTTGAGGTAGGCGTCCCATCTAGAGGGCCATTTGATGTCACTCTCCTCGAAACTGACTTCATATGAGAAGACAATGGATTGGCCTTCCTTGACAGACATGGATACACTAGAAGAATCACATTTGATGGGAGTAGTGTATCTTTCATACATTTTCAACTTGTTGGAAGAGTCAGCATTATGAGCAAAGCTGCAAGGAACGACCTCAAAGCCAACAACCATGTAGCCGGGGACCTCGAAACCTTTCTTGGCAATGGTTGGAATAACCTCGGGTGCATCGCCAGTACCCATGACACGAGCCACATTGGCCTCTTCATATTTATGGACAAGAACCTTGAACTTCAAGTGGTTGAAGACGTAGTAAACGTCCTGAAGCTTGATCCCAACAGGATAGCCAGTCCACCTCAAAACATAACCATCCTTGGTAGTGTAACGAATGGCGGGGAGATTGTCAAGCATGGGATTAACCTGATACATCTCATCGATCCTCTGCTTCAAGAGTTTGAAGCTATCAGCAGAGAGCTTGTCAGTCTGACAGAGGAAGATCTCGCTCTGGTTGTTGAACATTTTGAAGCGGTAAGGAGAATTCTCGATCCGATCTCCCATGAGAAGCTCACCTAAATTCTCAGCACTATCCTTAATACCCTCTGAGGGTTTACAGAAGGGCAAACTATAATAGCTAAAAGGCATTTCCGTTTCGATAGAAGTAAGAGAATTAACCTTCACATTCAGATAATCACCCACTTCGTACTTGTGCGGGTAGCTACCTGGAAGGTAAAACCCATTTCCCGATTCTATCACACACAATATTGCAACCACCCAAATCCCAATCGACCTCATCTCTCACAGACAAATCAAAGCAAACCGTCAGATCTCGATGCTGCCGGATCCGGAAACTGTCTATGAAGCTCAGATCTAAACCTTACCTCACCGACAAGAACGGAGAACGAGAGTGTTTTGTTTTTGCTATCCCACAGAACGCATGAGGGAGCAAAAGCGTTTCCAGATTTATTTTTATTTTTTTTGTTCAGAGAAGATTATAATATTTTAATTTAGTTTTTAATGCGTCAAATAGTTTGCTAACCTTCAAAATTAAATTTGGGGAATGATAGTTGAGACTTGACAACAACACATAGTTGGGAGAATGATATGATATTACAGACTCTAGCTTCTCTACTCTTAAGTTTCTGTCCCATGTATCGAATACTACATAACTGTCCCTCTCTTGAGGCTGATTGAAGCTAGAATCCACAGAAAGAGTTATTGATAGAAATGAGATTTAGACCAAAAGGTTCATGAGAAACTGCAACAATTGCCTCGGGAGACAAAATTCAGCAGAGTTATCCAAAGTTATACAAAAGAAACACCAAACCACACATTAAGACCAAATCTAATCCAACACAATACTCCGTTTAGTCAGCATCCATCTCTTCAAGAGCAGTTTTAGCGGCCGTCTTTGCTTCTTCCAAAAGCTCATCAGGTACCTGCCATGAGTTCAATTCATAGTTTATTACGATCATCAGAGCAACAATTCTTTATAATAATCTTAAAACATTTATAAGATTTTACCTTCTGATGCTCTCGTTTTGACTCTTCACATATCCAACTCATCTCCAATTCAAAGGCCTTGTCTTTTGCTTCGTCGTGTAGCTTGTAAATGCTGCATATAAAAGTCATATTAGTCCTTGCCAACAACATGGAGTGAGACATATCATTTCAGAAGCACAAGGTTGCATATAAATCATCCCCTTATAATAAAATGAAGCAACAAGACTTTACTAATGAAAAGAGATACTCACATTTTCGCCACCTCAATAACGCCTTCTCTGCATGTCATCTCAGATAACTTCAACTTCTCAATTTCCCTACAAGAAATCCACTGATCCATCAGAACACTTATAAACCTCTGCGTCTTTGATAATTGTATCTATAATGTTCCATTGGAATGAATTTCACATTCAAAGACAACCAAAAGCTATGAATTCGAGAAACATCTATTGGGCCTAAGGGCCTTTCATATATCTACATTTACTCAGAACCATCAATCCCACAAATCATGAACGATCAACTAATTTCTCAAGTTTTCTATATATATTGTCTCATTAGTAGTCAGCTAGTCAGAATTTGCTTTGGGGAAGTTGATTGATCGATCCTAGTGGTACAACAGATGCCCTAGTAACTACACATATCCACTACAAGAGAGCCCAAGAGAATACTGCGATTATAACATAACCATTCACTCTATATAGCTTACGTTTTAGCAGCTTGCTTTCCTTTGCCAATTGCTGCACCAAAATATCTCTGCAGGAAAAATTCCGTAGGACCACGGACAAATTAGAAAAAGTTTTGATACTTATAAGACACAAATCTCTATTTCCAAACAACTTACGTATGATATGCCTGATGGTTCAATCATGTACAATTGGGGTCCATCTCTATCGTAACCCCCAAGAATGACCCCACAGCCAAAAGGCCTTCAAAATTAAAATAATGTTCTTATTATTCATTCAAGTAGGAGAAATACTTTAACGGCTATACAAGAGAAGGCACATGAATTAGGCAAACCTGAGCCACCAGTACAGGGTACATAAATGTACATAGCTTGCAACACGCTCTGAAAGCTCTTTCACAGGTACAGCATCGCCATAAACACTATAAATAATCACAAGTGAATGTCAAGCCAGATGCACAATCAGGAAAATTTTAACTGTGCAAAGTGATCCAGAACGGAAGGATAACATACACATTGACATCTATGCGTATATAAATGGATATTCGGTCTAACAGAGCAGACAAAAAAAAAATTCTAAATTAAATTAAGAGAATATTTCCCTAGAGAAGAAGTTATAGGAGAGTAGAAGAGTCCTTTCATAGCAACAATCTAATATAACCTTAACAACAGAAGCTTAAAAAAGTATCAATCAGATGCTTTCACAGATACCTCTCATAACTTCTTGCTTCAGACTTGGCCCGTGCAACAATTTGCCTGCCATCAGCTGCAAGCCCAGCAACAGCCTGGCACAACGGGAGGAGAATTGCTCGAGATAGTCGAAAGACAATACAAGACCAAACTAGAGGTAGCAGGAAAAGGTAGAAAGAAATATGCTAGGTGCTTACCATGCCAGCATGACGATGAACAGAATGGATTCTCCGGTTGGAACCTGGTAACATCATCTTTGATGCAATAAGCTTCTCCACACCCTAAAACCCAAAAACAATAGACACTTACTTAGCGAGGCCATTCATTTATCAAAATGACTTAGTTAACCAATTCCTTTATCAAATCCGTTTAAATCTTCAAGAGCCAAAGGTAACAAAAAGATTATAAAAAATGTGGTAAAGTAGTATTAATCTTTCCACGGGGTTGTCTCAAATTAAAGCTACAAATCTGACAACAAACATGAACACAGCTAGGAAAAAAATGAAAGCATACTTCAGTTAAGCTGAATTTAGGTATCAAATCAAAATCGAGCAGGAGAGACTAAAATTACACTCAGTGAATATAAAAGAGGAAGGGGGGAGAATCAAACCATCACAATCCCATCCTTGCACTTGATTCCAACAACAGTTCTGGGAAAAGGGAAAACAAACAACCTTTAAGAACCCTAATTCGTGAAGGAGGCCATTGCTGAAAGCTGAAACAGCTTATTCCGATCTAAGCAACAGAGAAGAAGGACGAATCGAAGAAGTAAGTAGTACTAACCCACTGTTGTCGACAGCTTTGGCGGCGTACTCGATCTGGAAGACACGACCATCGGGAGAGAAGGTAGTGACGGAGAGATCGTATCCAGTTCCAATGCTACTCATCTTTCGATACCTTCTTCTTCCTCTTTCTATAGAGCTTTTAAGCAGGATCGGAGACAAAGAGGTTTTCTTTGTTCTCAAGCCAGAGAAGAAACTAGTCTAAAGCTAGCGAACCCGACTCTGGCCTCTCGGGTTATCAGATCGGGTGGGTCATTCCGCTACTATTGGGCTTTAATATTAATGATTTGGCCCACTTCCTAGACCTTTCATGAAAATTACATTTTTGTACTATAGACTTTAACTATCTATCTATTGGGCTAGTGTGTTTGGGCTGTGCACTGGAGTTCCTCCATTCGAGCTAGGACAATGGATGAAGACTAGCTTAAAAACGTGTGAGCTCGAGTTTGTAAGAAGTCTAGTGCAATCCAAAGACAGAAGGGGTTGAAACACATGGCCGAACTGGACAAGCTCAGTTGCATTCCGAATATAAAATATAAACGTCGGCAGAATGGAATTCGGGTTTGAACTTCCACAGAGCCCATCAACAACACATACTGTACGATCATTTGTCCATCCAAAGAATCTATACATCCCTTGCAAGTTTAATAAATGAATGTGAATGGTTGGCAAATAAAACACTTTAAAGGTTAAAGCACTCGAAAGCCCGGTGGAGGAAAAAGTAGAATAAAATTTTGAGAGAATCAGATGCTGGATTTGTAATTAGTGTGATTGGGCCAAATGGGCTTTTTCTTTCCTTTTTCATCTTCTTTATAATCCACACCACTTGTTTCATCACAAATTCACAATCTACAACACACACACCAACGTTGATTCTTCTTCTCTCCTTGCTTTGTCTTCTCCAAAAATGGCCGATCAGCTCACCGATGATCAGATCTCCGAGTTCAAGGAAGCTTTCAGCCTCTTTGACAAAGACGGAGATGGTACCGTTTCTCTCTCAGATCTTTCTCTCTGTTTCTATTTTCTACACGGATAATTTTGATGTACAACGATGATTGCTTGGCTATCGATTTTGTAGAGTTCTTAGTATCGATCGTTTTGCTTGACTTACTAGTCATTTCTCAATAAATTGATGTCGTTTCGTTGTTGTAGACTCTCTGGATATCACAGTTTAGGCGAGATTTGGCTTCGATTTTGAAATTTCGATCGTTTCGTGTATCTCTTTTGAAATGGACACGCTCGTTTAGTATCTATAGTGATGAGAGAATGATTCAGTAGCTTCGTGGCAAATTTTGGTTCCTAAATTCAAAGTAATTCTTAGACTCCATGGAATTGTACAGAGTAATCAGACGAAATTTGGATTTAGGGAAGGGAATTTTGAAGATTAAGTTGTGTAAATGGTTCCTAGATTCAAATTATATCCTAAAACCAGTTGGAGAAAATTCTAATTAGGGGATAAAATTGTAAAATTTGTATGAAATGGATTACTGATTCTTGATAAACAATGGTTACAGGTTGCATCACAACGAAAGAGCTAGGTACAGTGATGAGATCACTAGGTCAAAATCCAACAGAAGCAGAGCTACAAGACATGATCAACGAAGTTGATGCTGATGGTAACGGAACCATAGACTTCCCAGAGTTTCTTAACCTGATGGCTAGGAAGATGAAGGATACAGACTCAGAGGAGGAGCTGAAAGAAGCATTCAGGGTTTTCGATAAGGACCAGAACGGTTTCATCTCGGCGGCTGAGCTAAGGCATGTTATGACTAACCTTGGTGAGAAGTTAACAGATGAAGAAGTTGATGAGATGATTAGAGAAGCTGATGTTGATGGGGATGGTCAGATTAATTATGAAGAGTTTGTCAAAATTATGATGGCAAAGTGAGGAACTTTTCTTAATCTCTATCTCATTTTCTTTCTTGAACTGAATTGAAGGTTTCCTCCTTTATGTGTGTCCTGTGTTCATCATCATCATTCTCATCATTTTTTTTTTTTTTTTTAATTTCATGGTGTGAACTTTCTGTGACTCTGGTTTATTTATTTGTTTGCAAACGTTTTTAATTTCTTTTGTGAATGGTTGTTTTATAAAGGCATCTCTTTGTTAAAAATGTTTGAATAATTTCGAAATACTCAAAAAGGATTACATTTAACCTCGTATAATACAGGTGGTTAAAACAACCCAAATATTATCAGTGCACATATATAACTGAAAATTAAATTTAGAAATTAGAGAAATGAAACCAAAAAAAAAAAAACACGAAAGTGTGTCCAAACTTATTATGTTTCTGAGTTGGAAAACACATTGTAAGTTGTGGTTAGGGGAATAATTATACGGTAAACGCCAAACCTTTAATTATGCTAGAATCTTTTTGCATAACAATTAATTTTCCCACTTTTTTTTCTTTGATAATTATCGAATATTTGTCATTTGGAATCTTAATTAGGTACACACCATTATAACTAATTAACTTACAAATGTTTGTGGGGATTTAGGAGAAGAAGGAAGAGGAGTATGGCGGCCAAGTCTAGCACATCTTCGGAGAACAAAGAAGAACGTCGCCGCCGGAAAAGCCATTGTTGTATGCTCTGAACTCTACCATTCCTCCATTTATTCGATGTACTTGTGTGTAAAAAATAATACATGTGTATAATATATACATCAGACACTAATGAAGATGCATTAATATATAATCCTTGTCTAAAATATGCTAATCATGAAAGTGTGATAGCTAACTCTAATTGTTGTAAAGATAAATTTTTAGTCCAAAAAAACAACTGACGAATAAAATGTTTCAAAGTAATATTGATGTCTAAAGTTGATTTAGGCGTTATGCATTCTCTATTTATGACATTCTTGTTGTTTAAGAATGTGGATAAATATAACCAATGTTTGAGCCAATTTTAACGTGTTTTTGCGTAAGGCCCCCGGGTTCCAATAATGGATTGAAAAAGTGTGTGAATGTTTGTATAAATACGAAGGAAATAGTTACGGACGAAAGGACATTATATATTATATCTCTATCTCGACCATCATAATTTTTTAAGGATTTGAGTCTCATGAAAAAATCCAATGCGAGCAGTTTGGCCCTTTGATTGTTTAGACTAAATATTTGGTTCACAAAATTAATTATCACGCCTAATATTTGGTCCGTAAAAATAATTATCACGTGTACCAATCTAAATTCCTGACTCTTTGGCTCTAATATCAGATGATTAAAAAGATTCTAGAAACTTGAAGTATGTGTTTGCACAACAAATACCTTACAGAAGGTTATATAATCATCAATTGCAATCAAGCACTTTATGTAATTTAGATGCTACAAATTTATACGTTTATCGAATATAATTTAACAAGACAATATCCAAGATAGGAAAAAAAGAATCTATAATGGTTTTGTTCAACAAGTTGCTTTTCCTGAAACTTTTCCTCTAAATGCAAGTAATTCTTCTTACCTTCATCGCTACAATGTTCTAACAATAATTTATAAGTAGAAAAAGCTATAGCTATAAGGAACAAAACCGAAACTCTTCCCAAAGAAAAGGAATAGTTCTTTGAATGGGACACTCGAATAAAAGAAAAGAAATAGTAAGAGAAGAAAACAAAAAGAAAAAGTGTGAGAACAAACTCATGCATATACAATGAAGTCTTAGTCTTCAAAAATCTTCATGCAAAATACACTCACGCAATTTCTCATGCTCCCTCGCTATAAATATATCAACTTCTAAAACAAACAAACACACACAAAAGAGATCGTACCATAGACAAAAGAAAAGATATGAGGAGAGATTTATTTGTAATAATGTTTGTAATAGTGATGATTGTTGAGGTGGAATCAAGTCTTCACAGAGTTGGTGGTGGAAAATACAGTTGGAACACAGATGTTAACTTCTCCGACTGGTCCAACAAAGAACAGTTCTACTCCGGCGACTGGCTCTGTTAGTATACATATATATATATATATATAACATTCCATCTTTCTTTCTTGGTTTTGTATTTGATTTTTTTCATGTGGATTTTTGGCAGATTTCGGGTTTGATAAGACCCGTCATAACATCCTCCAAGTTAACAAGACGAGTTACGAGCAATGCATCGACAAAGACTTCATATTCAACATCACTCGTGGAGGAAGAGATGTGTTCCAACTTGTTCAGCCTAAGCCTTATTACTTCATTTGTGGTAAAGGTTATTGTCACAAAGGCATGAAGCTCGCTGTCAACGTCGTTCCTCAACCGCCACCATCATCGAATCAAACCATTCCCATCACTCTTGCCTCCACCGCCATTACTCTCATACCCTCAAAAGCTTTCACCGCTGTTGCTACGGCCATTCTCATTCTCACCTTTGCCTTTAAAAGCCTTGTACTTTGACAAGGCCAGTCTCCTTTCTTTGTTTTGAGTCATTTCAGTTAGACCTTTGATTAGTTTGTCATTTGTTTGTGTTTGATTTCTCTTCATGTAACGAAATATTGAAACAAAAGGATCTCTCCCTGATCTAGTCTCTGAATAAGTTAATGTTATTTGTTTGTGTTTTTTGTCTAAAGAAACGAGATATTTGAGCAAAAGAGCCACTTCCTTAACTTGGAAATATTCACTACATCAAGTAGTCATTTTTAAACAACCATAGATAGCTAAAGGGCGAGGTATACTCAAACCCAAGAAGGCAACAAGGCTGGCGAATATAGTCACAAAAAACATACCAAGCCTTAATGTTTGATGCCTTAAACCGCTTAAAAACCGAGAGAGATCCTAAGATAAAGCCGGTTACCACTACTACTTAATTACTGCTTAAGTTTGATACCAAGTTGGGGAAAACAGACTGCACATTCATAAACTTCTCATGTCTTCTTCCTCTAACAGAAGAACATGGAGTTGGCAACGCTGTCCTTGAGCTTTGGGAGCTGAGTAACTGCGACTGGTCCTGGAGCTGTGACTCCACCGTGGCTGGATGATGTCTCAGACTGATCCTCATACTTCATAAATGTACCAAGCTGAGCAGCTGCCAAGTGAGCATAGCATATGGGTGCAACTGCAAAAGAATCAAACATCAGCTATTCGAAAAAGAAACTGGAAACTCTATGGAAAAATTACAGTGGAGACAAAGTATTGGTAATTACCAACAGAAATGGCAGTGGTACTTCTCTGGTACCTGGAATATTGACAAGGATAGAATCCCAGATATTGTCAGTGATCAACACAATGAAACTGGTCGAGAATCAAGATAAGAAATGAAGGATGAGACTACATACACGTAAGAGAGGGAGTGGACAAGATCCTGAAGCTCATCAGCTGAAAAACCAATCTCATCATACAGGACATGGTAATGGGTAGGACGAGTGGTTCCCTAGTTTAAAAGAGAGTGAAACAGTTACAAAAAAAAAAAACATATCCACAGCACAGTTGGCCATCAACAATGTAGCTGTTAAGAGTGAGAACTTACGATCATTCCAGCATGTGCACAGAGGTAGAAATCATTGTTCTTTGGGTGACAGATTTTGTTGTCAATGATTGTCCCTGCAGAAAAACCAAACACCGTATGAGATCATGTATGTATTATAAAGTTTATTATCACGAAGATTAATTAATCACCTGGTGGAACGTTATCAGGAGATCCAGTCTGGAAAAACTTGGTGTGGTGGTTCTTCTGAGCTACCAACAGTAGGAATTTCGGGTTCCACTTATCATCCAGAAGCTTGCATGCCTGAAAAAGAGGAATGCAACAAATCACTACCAGATCAAAAGAACAAAGTGGCGGTTTTCATATTTAAATTTTATAACTACCTCAATAATCTGATCGAGCTCAATATTTAGAACCTGATTGAATTGAGATTCACTAACACCATCCCTAGATGCATTGAAAAACTGTTATGAAAAAAGAAAAAAAATGGGAAAAACAAAGACCTAAACGCTATGGTGTAACAAAGTACTAACCTGAATATTATGATATGCTCTGGCTTTCTCTTATTGGAGCTGGCGTAGAAATCCACCAGTAACTCCCTGCAATAAACAAACAAAGTTGCTTCAGTACTTTAAACCAAAGCTTATGCAACTTAATATGAAAAAAAAAAAGAAAAATCAAAGAAATAGTATATTCACTTACTTGATAATGCCATCGTCTTCAGTTCCGTTTTTCTTAACGAGGGACTCAATCATCTCAGCCTTAGAAGGCTGTGTACGAACAGATGCTCTATACTTAGAGATTAGAGGCCACTGCCTTGAGCTGACCACCTAAGTATACATGACACAGGAGAAAACTAGATATCAGCATAGAAAAATTTGCAAAAAAAAACGGCTAATGCAAAAAGCAAACAATATATGAAAAAAATATAGAGCAATATATTACAGCCGCGATGGACGGAACATCAGACTGTCCAGGAGATCCGTGTGACACATCCATCCCAAGAATGATGGTTGGAACTTTGGAAATGACGGTGAAGGCAGGCGTACGCTCAACGCTTAACATTGAGTTCAGGCCTCCAAGCTGTAGTGTTTATGTATCAGAGCTTGCACATATATAATCAAATGAACCATCGGTACACACCAGAAAAAAAAACAGACAGATTACCTTTGCATTGATCTTCAGAAGACAGTTTGTAAGATACTGATCATTAGGTTGTCTCTGTGGAGCCATGCATTGAGTAACAATGCCATGTTCAGTAAGGCATTTCTTCTTCCATGGGCCTGTAAAGGAATTAAAAGTTTTTTTAAAAATGAATATTTAGCAATATGCAACAAGAACATCAGAGGACTGGAGTTTTGAAATATCTAACCATAGAGCTCGCAATTTTTCCTTTCTGGGAGCAGACATAGTATGAATTGTGGAGCCCCTGGGAGTTTAGACTGGATATCATCAAACATTTTCTCTACACGGACAAGAGTAGGAGCGCGGTTCATATTACGATTTTCCTCAAACACATCAAAGGGTCCAGCAATTTTCTGTGACAAGATGCAGAAAAAAAAAAGTTAACATTTACAGTGTTGATGACCACAACCAAGTTTTCCAGAACATGATAAAGATGAACTCCTCTTACAATTCCTTTCTGTCCTCCAATTCTGATCAGATCATCGACAAGCTGACGTACATTAGTGCGTGCACCGAAATTAGCAACAATCCATCGCTCAATGTTGGTTGGCTCAACAAATTGCTGCACGACAGAGGTAATCAGATTATCTGAACAAGTAAATACAAAGAAAGACAGAGAAACTAAACCTTATTGTTGAAATTCCAGCGACCATTTCTAGGGATGATTTCATCTCCGCAACCCATTTTCAGCTGACAGTCAAAGAAAGTTAGAAAATTAAGCGCATGCAAAAGCCTTACAAAATATTCTCAAGTCGAAGCTAAGCAAATCGGTCCATACCTTGGGAGCTGGCAAAACACGACCCTCGACTGATGTAAAGCTGGCGCTGATTGAGATACCACATGAACGCAGGAGAGGTTCAGAGTCATAGTTGCTAACCTTAAGAGCCTGAAAACATGAAATCAACATTTTACAGATACATTTCTCATGAGAAAAAAGAATGGTTATAAAAGCAGTCGGGAGTTTACTTTAGAAAGAACATTCATCCTTTCTTGTGGCTTCTGTCTAGATTTTTCAACAAGGGCAGATCTTTGGAAAGTGTTCAGCGCTTTAGTGTACCTCTGAAGAGGAATCAAGGAACAGAGCTGCGGAAATTCCACCAAGTTCCAAACATCAGAAATGGATTTTTTAAAAAATTACAGAGCATCAGTAGGTTGATGAGTGAAAGACGCAAACGAACCTCAAGAGGAATATAAGTAGGTCTCTTTGGCTTCCCAACATTGACACAAGGCAGCTCAGCTGAATACTGCAACTCTAGGTTCCGTTCCTTGAGGAAGTACTCATACACTGATATCTCAACAGTCTCTGACTCTCCATTTTCATTTTTTGGAGAGTTCCTTGGCCTATATTCAAACCTACGCAAAGTAACAAGCAGACTTTAGGGAACCATTTATATTCAAAAGGGGTTACAATGACTGCCAACTACATAAAAAGATGCATTTCATAACTAAGTTGAATAAAGTGAATGGCATCTTACATCTGCTCTCTGCAATTCTTCTCGCTCAGTCCTGTGATTCTGTACTCCTGGTTTGAGGGGCTGACTTTAATCCTCAGGTTTTTGAGAGTTCTTTTTGCCTATTGAAAACATTATGTTAAAACATATAAAAATAGAAAAACAAGAAACAAGCTTTGACCATGACATAAGCACATATCGTAATAAGTAGATCACCTTAACCCAGTCGACAGCATAGGGATCCCTTGCACCTTGGTTAGCAATAATAAAATCGATAAGTGGCCCAGGCTTGATTATCATTGTGGTTGTCACATCTGATATAAGAACAAAACAAAACCAATTAGATAATTGACCATTGCAGCAACAGATAGAAACAAACATCAAGATAAAGGACAGGTGAAACTATGTACCCATGTTAAGTGACATGCCACCCTGAGTTGTTCTGAAACTGGAATGGAATCCTCGACAACCCAAAATATTGCCACCAACCGGTTCACAATTGCTAGGGTCATTGTGGAAAAATGACTGTCGTACAAGCAAGCATCCTCTGCAAAATTTTCCAAAGTTGTAAGAAAGGCCAAAAAAAAAACCCGAAAGTAAAAGGTTTAACTATACAATTGTCACTTACTGTCTAGCAGCGTGTTGACGTAATATAATATCCAAAACCCTTATTGCCTCCATTGATTGCTCAGACTCCTGTCCTTTCATGGCATTAGCTAGAGCTTGTAGAGGAATCTTGGCTGCATAACTGATCTCAACTCTAAAGCTTTTAGATCGGTTGGGCCTACGCATTCTTTTCCTATCACCATCATTTGGGTCTTCGCTCCCATTGGGACTTGCGTTTCCATTGGTCCTGCTCATAAAATTCTCAATCAGAACCAAAACTTAAGCACCCAAAGGGTTCCAATGTGGTAAATTTTACCTAGAAGCAGATACTTCCTCAAGTACCACAGAGAAATCCATCTTATTACTCGGCAGAGCTCCAAACGTGAACAATGTCTTCTCACCATCATAGGCAAACTCTTTACCATCGAGATCAGAGCGGTAAGTCTCGTTAACCTTGTCAAGCACCTTTCTTCCCACACCCTTCTGTTCCACAGGCCTACCATCATCGTAAAATAGAGCAACCTGATCAAAACAACAAACAAGCCATTAGCTTAACATCACTTAACCCCAAATAACAGAAAAAAATATATAAACATAACAGTATCAAAATCGTACACTGTAGTGAAAAAAGTGTCCCTGAAGATTAGCGACGTTGACTTTGAAGTGATTAGTGAGCAGAGGGATCTTGTTTCCCTTAGATCCAAATCCACGCCTAGCCATAGGGACTTTCAGGTTTTTCTTCACCTCAGGTTCGGTTTTAAGCTTAACTGGCTCAACATTAGGAGGTATAACTGGTGGAGGAGGGGGTAAAGCCTCTGTACCCACCTCAGGGACCCCATTGCCGTTCCCGTTTGCTGATTCAACATCAGCTCCATTTCTATTCGTAGAATCCATATCCTGCACAATCAAAGACAGTTTGGATTTATCAGCAAAAACACCAACCGAGCCAAAAAAAAAAAAAAAAAAAGCTGGACACAACAAAGCTTCCGCCATTAGTACATAAACACAAAACCACAAGTGTTATCTTTGGACTACTGATACTAAAAACCCAACAAAAAAACTCGGAAAATCACTCATGCAAGTGTAAATAAGAACACAATCCAAGCAAACATCTAAGCTACATTCATCAAAACCTCCACCTTTTGTTCACAACACACAGAGACAAACAAACTACTTGACTGACACTAAAAACCCTCGAAAAAAAAAATTGGGTTCGGCAGCAAAATGCTTCCACCTTTAGTTCACAAACCCACAGAGAAAAGCAAAATCTTTAACTACAACTACAAACGCAACAAAAATAAAAAACCAAAAAATGACGCATGCAAGAGTAAAAAACATCTATGACACTAAAAATGTCATCTTTCGTCACATTTCAGTAAGATACCGTCACGATGTTTACATTTACACCTTTACTCAAACCAAACACCCATAAAGGCGAAAGCTTTCCAGTAAAAATCTCACATTTCACAACAAAAAACCCAGAAAATCAAAGAAATGAACACACACAAGCAACAATCGCATTAACACTCATAAAATCTGCAAAAAAAAACAAACCCAAAGAGGAATCTGCATGCGAGCCCAGCAAAAGTAGATATTAAAACAAAAACCCAAAATTTCTTAAAGAAGAAGCACTCTCAAATAAGAAAAATTACTAAAACCAAACAAACCCACAGAGATTAAAGAAGCTACATTCTAAGAGATGAAGAATCATTCACACAAAAAAACCCTAGAAATCTCACCTTGTCTCAGTGACGATGAAGCAAGAGGAACGAAAACCCTAGCTGAAACGAGAGAAAAAAGAGAGAGAATTTTTAGGATTTTTTGCTTTTACTCTCTTTAGCTACTCCGAGCTAAAAGGGCAAATTGACATCTCTTCTCTCTCAGTAACAGTCGAATAAATCGAGGATTCTTCGCTAGAGAGTTGTGTTCCTCTACGGTCCTGGTGTATCTTACCTAACATGCTTTTTTAGATCTCGACCGTTCATTTGTTTGACTTTGTTACAAGACTTTTGTTCATGTCCCGCTACGATTATTTTGAAATTTTAAATTGGGTTTTTGTACAATTGTAGTGGTAGACAGAAAGTCCGTATACGTGCGCATTTATCGACACGTACGTTTTAAACAGATAAGTATGGGTTTTTAACTTACAGAAAATGTTACTTATTAGGCATTATATGAATAATCAATGGACCAGTATCATTAATGTCTCGTTCCTAATTGTTATTGAGAAATCTAATTATTTTTGTAATGAAACCAATTATGGTTAATGATCCTCACTGGAATCCATTTTCATTATTGATTAGAATAATTATCTTTAATGTGAAGATGGTGAATGGAGATTAGGTGGATATGATCATATGATTAACAATTAATTGAGAAAAAACTATAGTCCTAGTTCTTAAACAGAAGAAGATGCTTATTTTATTTGTAACGTTTTTATTTTTTGGTCAACCTTTTTATCTGTGATTAAGGATACAGAAGGGGAATCTTTGAGTAGTTTCTTATTTTATAAAAATATATTATCTGTAGACTTTGGAATATGATTTAATACTATTTTGTTTGTGTTGACATTTGGAGTTTAACATGGCTAGCTGGATAAAGGATGATGATATATACAACTAGTTCCTATAAAGTCTGAACTATGTAACATATCGAAAAAAGTTTTAACCATATCATATTTTCACATATTCTTAAGCTATCTAGATGGCTAAGGATACATGCACTTGGAACCAAAACTAACCTGGTATCTAATTTCACTTTTGTTAGGGACAATCAAAAGTTTTTTTTTACCAAAATGTTAACTTTTTAGAGCTTCATCACTATGTTATGGTGTACATGTATGTACTGGGTCTCTTTTGTGACTTGTGAATGAATTATGCTTTTTTTCATTTCCGTGCTATATGTATTCGGTTATGGTAAACTATAATGTCATGCACGATCAATTAGATATGTAAGATTCTGAATCATTTGTCAGGTGTATGTATTACATTTCCACTGTTGACTAATATAGTTTGTCCACGTCATCTGTATAGCTTGTAATTTGTTCATCACCGTATGTAAACCAATAAAGTGGACTTTCAAGCCCATTAAAGTTACAACCTTGTTTGCTTTTATTATTGCTCACATTATCTCATTTTTCAGTCCACTATACTAAATAGAAAATGGAGTAATTGCAACTCATCATAGTTTTGAATCTTTTGATAACTGGTGAATTAACAAATAGAAGTCTTATACTATTTGAAAAATTAGAATACACATTGTGCCCCTTACAAATTCATAAAAGTTTGTTAAAAGTTATTGTATTAATATTAAACTAGATAATAGTGATTCATAAACACATTAATCTTGCAAACTTCCACATATAAGGGCACAAGCCCAAAATAATGCACTCAGTCACTCACTGATATACAAACCCTACCATACTTCAACTCAAAACTTTAAAAAATGGTTTAAATATTTTAAGTTGAAAATATCACATCAAAACATAAAACATGGAATCATATCAAAGTATTAGGTGATTTTTAAAGTTGAAACTTGGAAGAACTAGAAACATCAAAACAAAAAGTAGAAAGGAAACTTCAAATCTGGAATTGAATTAGACAAACCAAAAATTAAAGCAATTCAAAGTTGATTTAGTGTTATATATTGATAGCATTATATGTGTTTTCTCTACCTCACTGGTTGTGCAAGTTTAGCACGATCAACAAAGAGAGTTATGCAATTACAAATTTAATATTTTAAAATAAATATTACAAATTTGGCACCTTGCAAACTGGTTTTTTTTCTCAAAACTTGATAATATCATATCTATATAAATATCTTATTCATTACACACATCTATTTATTCATGGACATCTTCATGAAACTAATAATTAACACTTAATGTGGAATATTCAAACATAACATTATTCAACCAAAACCTATGAATTTAGTCTGGTTCGGTCGTCTGTATGGGTTCATGTGCATAGTATGCCAACATGTTGAAGAAAATGGTGTTCGATTTGTCAGGCATTGCTACCGTCGCAACTGTGGAATCAATGAGCCTGAATCTGAAGGTGGCTTAGTGCATTACTATAGATCCGTTGTACCGTTTTGAATGTCTCTTTGTTTTCACTAAATAATCGATACTGTATTTTATCGATACTAAGTCTATATTGAATTGAGTTTGATCGATACCGTATTTTATCGATACAAAGTTTTTTATTTTGAATTCTCTTGTTTTCATTAAATAATCGATTAGGAGTAAGTAACAAATATTAACATAGACACGTTCTTGTTGGATGTTCAATCATCTAAATTTCCCTATAATATTATACATGAAAACCCATTAACCTTAAATGAGAATAAAAACATTATCAGTAACTCATTTTCTAGCGTGAAGACTTTTCATACAATCCACGGGCAAACGATCCATTTCATTCATATCTTCATTATGCTATTTCCAATCATAATTCCTTGGTCCAATTTTTTTTTTTTATATATATATACAAACAGTGTAAAACAATATACATTATCCATGTAGTGAAAATGTAGTGAAACGATTTTCACTATATTACGATTGGAAGACATGAATTTATATATTACATAGACACACTTTTTCCGTGATTCCCTTCTATACATGCACTCACATTATCTAATTTTTCACTCCAGCTTACTAAATTGAAAATTGTAGTTTATGAGATGACTTGGCAAATTTACTAAGTTATATATTTATATATTGGAGATGGTTTCATAGTAGTCATGTATAAATTGTATGGAAGTGTGTATTCTAATACCATCAAAATCATGTTTTACGTACATAAGACTGAGATTTTTTTTTGTCTTTCTAAAACACATGAAATATTTGACCATTTTCGAATTTCGTAAAATTGATTTTTAGTTGAGTTATCTGGGAGTTGGTGATAAACTTAGTTTCAATTTTGAAAACTCTTTTTAGCAAAAAAAAAAAAATTTTTGAAAACTTTTAATCATTATGCAAAAAATATAAACATCCTAGAGGGGTATCAACTATAGTTAAAATTGTAGACTTTGTGGTAACTGCTTCTCCCAAACCTTGGGTATAAAATTGATCATCATATTAATTTGTAGTTATTTTAGTATTCAAGACGTAGTAGATACGCGGAATCAATATTACAGTACCCCTAGTATTTAAACCAACCTGTTGTCTTTTGGGCCGACTTGTGAAGAAACTCAACTCACCCATGATCTTAAATGTCATATAATCAATGCTCATATTTTATTATATGCTCATATTTTATTCTTTCGTCGAAAATGGAAAAAAACGAAACGAAACGGTGCGACTTTAATCTTTAAATCCCCCACCACCAAACGCATCTTCTCTCTCTCTCTCTATCATCTAACACAAAGTACAAACCCAGAAAGAAAAAAAAAACATACAGTAGTTAATGTCTTTTTCTCCCATGTGATCTTCTTTTGACTTTTCTTTCTTCATCTTCTCCATCTTTTGTATTAGACAAGCCATAGAGACAGACATATACCACTTTTGTTTGTTTTCTGCTTTCAGGCAAACTCTCTTTGCTCTTATTGCTTCTACTTATGTTCATGCTTTGATTATTCCTAGTGGGTTTTTCTCTAGATCGTTGGTTTTACACTTTGGTCCTCTATAATACTCATTTCACGATTTGGGTACAGAGATATAAAATGATTCTCAATAAAAGTCCTGATTTTTTTTTTAAAAAGTTTGTCTTTTGATTTTTCAGTCTCCATGGATCTGTTTTACTCAGAAAGTTTAGATTTTATACGATCTGATTGAATATGTAAAGTTTTTAATATTTGTGTGATTTTTGTTTTTCAGGCTACAGAAGTTTTGATTGGCTTTTGGTGTTGTTGAGAGAAGATGATGTTTAACGAGATGGGTGTGTATGGGAACATGGATTACTTCAATTCCACATCTCTTGGAGAACTCGATGTGTGTCCATTACCACAAGTTGAACATGATCCTGTTGTTGAAGACGATTATACCGATGATGAGATTGATATGGATGAGCTTGAGAAGAGGATGTGGAGAGACAAGATGCGTATGAAGCGGCTCAAGGAGAATAAGTGTAAGGAAGGGGTTGATGGTTCTAAGCAGAGGCAGTCCCAGGAGCAAGCTAGGAGGAAGAAAATGTCTAGAGCTCAAGATGGGATCTTGAAGTATATGTTGAAGATGATGGAAGTTTGCAAAGCTCAAGGCTTTGTTTACGGTATTATACCTGAGAAGGGGAAACCGGTGACTGGTGCTTCGGATAATTTGAGGGAATGGTGGAAAGATAAGGTGAGGTTTGATCGTAATGGTCCTGCCGCGATTGCCAAGTATCGAGATGAGAATAATATTCCTGGTGGGAGTCACGAAGGTAATAGTTTGGTTGGACCAACTCCGCATACGCTTCAGGAGCTTCAGGATACGACTCTTGGATCGCTTTTGTCGGCTTTGATGCAGCATTGTGACCCGCCTCAGAGACGGTTTCCTTTGGAGAAAGGTGTTTCTCCACCTTGGTGGCCTAATGGGAGAGAAGATTGGTGGCCTCAGCTTGGTTTACCGAACGAACAGGGTCCTCCTCCTTATAAGAAGCCTCATGATTTGAAGAAGGCGTGGAAAGTTGGTGTCCTGACTGCGGTTATTAAGCATATTTCGCCTGATATTGCTAAAATCCGTAAGCTTGTGAGGCAGTCGAAATGCTTGCAGGATAAGATGACTGCGAAGGAGAGTGCTACTTGGCTTGCTATTATTAACCAAGAAGAGGCTGTGGCGAGGGAGCTTTATCCTGAGTTATGTCCTCTTTCTTCTTCATCCGTGGGAAGCGGATCGCTACTCATCAATGATTGTAGCGAGTATGATGTGGAAGGTTTTGAGAAGGAACTACCAAATTTCGAAGTGGAAGAGCGGAAACCAGAGATAGTGATGATGAATCCTCATCCAACAGGCTTTGGGATTGCTAAAGTGCAACATTTTCCGGTAAAAGAGGAAGTTGCCACCACTGGAAGCTTGGAGTTCACGAGAAAGAGGAATCGAAACAACGATCTTAGTGTTATGATGATGGAAAGACCGGGTTTCACTTGTGAGAATGGTCAGTGTCCTCATAACAAAATCAATCTGGGATTTCAAGACAGGAGCTCAAGGGACAATCACCAAATGGTTTGTACATACAGAGACAATCGCTTAGCGTATGGGGCATCAAAGTTTCATATTAATGAAGTGAAACAGCCACAACAGCCACAACCTTTTGCTCAGCAATCAGTCCAGCCAATAGAGTTATCAAGCTTTGGGGTTCCGGAAAACGGGCAGAAGATGATCTCCGAGTTAATGGGTATGTATGACCGCAGTGTCCAGAACAACCAAGTTCCTTCACTGATGGAAAATCAAAGCATAATAATTGATGCAAAAGCAAGCCAGAATCATTATCAAGAACAGCAGCTCAACTTCAACCGCAATCAGATGTTTATGCAACAATCGAACAACGGGATTAAACTTGATAACAACCGGTTTCAGATGGGGTTTGATTCAACACCATTTGATCTGGCATCATTTGATTACAAAGAGGATTGGCAAGGTGGAGTGATAGAAGGGATGGGGAAGCAGCAAGATGTACCATTATGGTTCTAAAATATCTCTCTTCTCTGTAACATTCTTTCTTAATAATTGTTGAAACTCTCTGTTACTTTGGGTTGTATTCTACATTTCTTCTCTTGGCAACAACACTCATCTATATTGTTGATGATGATGATGATAAAAGCCATCTATTTTTTTGTGTGTCAAGTCATTCTACTGATCTCATTATCCATTTGGTCATCTTTGTCATGCCATAACTATCTTTAAGAATAATGATTATTGTTCTGAGTTGTTTTCTGTCTTAATCTTGGTTTCTATGTCCATTCATACCAATATTTCAGTCATATGACAAAAAAAAAAAGAGAACGCTCAGTTAAAAAGTTCAGTTTTTGTAAAAAAACTTAGCAGGTAAATTTAGTAAAAAAATCATAAGATTTATATATCAATTATATCATGCATGAGTAACCAAAATAGGAACATATAACTCTGTCAATTTTGTTGGTGGTTCTGGAGTCAAGTCAAATTCAACAATCAATATATTAAGAAAAAACACATGGGTTAACCATTTTGTAAGGGTTATAAAAAGCATATTCTATAAATTATAAGTTATCTTTTCCTTTCATGTAGAAAAGTATATTTTCTTATTAACAATTTTGTTTGGTCAAACATGTATTAAACAAAACTATTTCAAGAGGTGATATAAGGTTGCCAACAATTGCTTAAGTGTCGGCTCCTGTGGCCTTTTGTTATCCACAAGCAAATTCTTAAAAAATGTAATTTTATTCATATTGTAATCCAAATTGGATAATTTTTATAAGGGTGAAAAAAGGCAAAATGTTGAAGTGGATTGTGAGATTTTGGGATGAAGAGAGGACAAAGGTTGTTGTCTCCTTTAGTTTAAATTCGGCAGAGACAGGCCATGTGGTGTGCTTTGTGAAACCCCACCACTCTTTGAGTCTCTTCCTCACCAAATTTGACTACATTCATCCACCCTTTTGTTTCTTTATTTCTTTTGTGTTTTTCACATCAATAAATATAAATAATGCACAAATTAAGAATATAGACATGCCAACTTTTAGATGTTGATAAAAAAAAAACATAAGGTTGCCAACTTCTAAAATCTTTTAAAATTAAAGAAAATCTTCCAAAATCCCAATAGTTAGCTTCTAAAACATGGTGATAGAATAAAATTGTCAATTGTGAAATAATTTTTTTAAAACATGATTTCACGAGTGAGAAGAACTTCTTATTCATGCTGTAAAAGTTTAATGGCGAATTCCTCTCTTTTGAGGGTTGACAAAAAAAAAAAAAATTGTGATTTAAATGAAGGGAAGGGAGTTAAACATTAGTGAAAACTAAACATGTATTAGAAAAACATTGCAAATTCTCTATTCAGAATAAAAGTAATTCCTTTCTTTTCTTTAATTTTTAAATATGATTTTTCCATACTTATATAAAACAATGAGAACGAGATTTTCCACTCAATGACTAACTATTAATCTTAATAATACTGATTTTTCATTTTATCTCAACACACTATTTTACTCTTATTATCAAACCATTTATATTTTTAGTAGTGTATATCATTCATATAAATTAAAAATAATTTGTATGGGTCACACACAATATTAAGGTTTTTCTTTGGGGGTCACACACACAATATTAAGATAGAGACTTTTAATATTAGTTGGGTCAAAGCTACTGTTTATTTTAATACGATTACTTAGGTTAGTATAAACTACAAAACCAATCTAAACTAACATTGAGATGTAATGTTTTACCTGTTTTGCTAATTAATTACATATGCTTCTTCTAGTGAAATGAAATTTGACCCACTAATTAGCAGTTTATTAGAACTTTATATCGTTTGACAAAGCACTAGAGAGATGGTTAAGAACGTAAAGTTGAAGTGTTGAGTGTCTGTTGACCCGGCCCTCTTAGAGATCAACCACTCCTCTCATCGACCTGTCACACCATTTCTTCCTTGAATTTTGGCTTAGCATGAATGTGTCCTGATGAAGTATAAAAATGATAATAATAATAATGATTGTTCTGATGACTTGTTTATGGCCGTTGTTATATTTTTTCCTTTTCAAAATTAACAAGAGAATATCAAACTCCTATATCACACAATGAGAGAATTATAATAATTGTATATAATAAGGTCCATTTCCAATTGTCGAACGAGTAAACATTATATGAGTTTTTTTACGAGTTGAGTTATTTGCTCTTGATGATCCTTCTTAAAATTTAGTCGGAGCTTTGTACA
The DNA here is from genome assembly GCA_900406245.1 of Odontarrhena argentea. Classification (NCBI taxonomy): domain Eukaryota; kingdom Viridiplantae; phylum Streptophyta; class Magnoliopsida; order Brassicales; family Brassicaceae; genus Odontarrhena; species Odontarrhena argentea. The sequence continues at coordinate 40,051 of OVAF01000066.1, read as the reverse complement.
TTATTGTGTTTATTTTACCTTTTTCCCATTTCCATTCTTTGTCTAAAGCTTTGTTCTTGATATGATCAGTGTTTAGCTGAAGTAACACCTACCAAAAACCTTTATGAATAACAAAAACTAGTTTAAGGCTTTTAAACAAAATCTTATAAGTTACTACCAAAATAAAAGAACATTTTTGAAACATTTTACCATCACCAAATGTGTGAAGTGTGAACTAAGAAGAAGCAGTTAATCAAATTGCGGATAAAATTACTCAAAAAGGTGAAAGAAAGAAAAATTCAACATATCACTAGTAGTGGTACTACTAGTGTTGTGATAAGGAAGCGTTCTTACAAAAATTAAAGAACCTCACCTACTTTTCTTGTCTTGTTCGAATTTCTATCTCCTCCATTGATTGCGTTTTTTGATTGGAGAGCCTACAAACATAGATTCCACTAGATTCCTTTCTTCTTTCTCTTCTCACCCGCACGTCCTCTCCTTTCCTCTGTATCTCTTCTTCCATTTCAAGAGTAGCTACCACTTTCCTCTTCACTTTTCCCATGGTGGGTTTGAATCAACTCTACTAAATTTTCAAGCTTTGCGTCTAATTTAGCAAGAAATCGAGAATGTGGGTTTGATTCTCTTACTGGAGAAGTGGGTTCGATTCGGAATTGTAGTTTTCTGTAGCTTTTGAAGTCATGCAGACAATATGTTCGATGGTGTTACTCTTAGTGATGAGCGTTTCAGGTTTTTCTGACTTTGAAGCTCTTTTGGAGCTTAAGAAAGGTATAGAGAGAGACCCTTCTGGCAAAGTTGTTACTTCTTGGGATGCAAAGGTATTATCTTCTGAGAAATGTCCGTTAAACTGGTATGGAGTCACTTGTAATGGTGGAGATGTGACATCTATAGAGTTGAATGGTTTGGGTATAGTTGGAAATTTTAGTTTCCCTGTCATTGTTGGTCTTCGAATGCTTCAGAATTTGTCCATTTCGAATAATCAGTTTGCTGGAACTCTCTCCAAGATTGGTTCTATTAAGTCTCTTAAGTATTTGGATGTCTCGAGTAACTTGTTTCGTGGCTCGTTACCTTCTGGAATTGGGAGTTTGAGGAATTTGGAGTTTTTGAATCTTTCGGATAATAACAACTTGGGAGGAGTGATTCCTTCTGGTTTTGGGAATCTTGAGAAGTTGAAGTACCTTGATTTGCAAGGTAATAGTTTCTCAGGGGAAGTGATGAGTCTGTTTTCTCAGCTAAACAGTGTGGATTATGTAGACATAAGCAGGAACAGCTTCTCAGGTTCGCTTGATTTGGGTCTCGCAAAGTCAAGCTTTGTTTCCTCCATTCGATATTTGAACGTGAGTGGAAATTCTCTTATGGGGCAGCTATTTTCTCATGATGGTATCCCGTTTTTCGACAGTTTAGAGGTGTTTGATGCCAGCAGTAATCAGTTGTCTGGCTCTGTTCCCGTTTTCAGTTTTGTTGTCTCTCTCAAGATTCTTCGGTTGCAAGACAATCAATTGTCTGGTTCTCTACCACAGGGTCTTCTGCAAGAGAGTTCAACGATCTTAACCGAGCTAGATCTAAGTCTAAATCAACTAGAAGGTACAATTTCTATAATAATTGGTGTTGGTTCTCATTTTCGATACTTTCTTTGCAATTCTTCTTTTGACACTACTAATCTGGAAATACTTGTGGCAGGGCCCATTGGTAGTATAACCTCTTTGACACTAAAGAAACTCAACTTGTCTTCAAATAGATTTTCGGGGTCCTTACCGATGAAGGTAGGACATTGCGCCATTATTGATCTCTGTAACAATAACATCTCAGGGGAGTTGTCAAGGATACAAAGTTGGGGGGATTATGTAGAAATTATCCGGTTGAGTTTAAACTCACTCACTGGAACACTACCTGGTCAAAGCTCCCAGTTCTTGAGGCTGACTTCTTTTGAGGCTGCCAACAATTCCTTGCAGGGTGTACTACCATTTATTTTAGGAACTTATCCAGAACTGAACGGGATTGATCTCAGTCACAACCAGCTTAGCGGCTTCCTACCGAGAAATCTGCTCATGTCAGAAAAGCTGACGGATCTCAACCTGTCAAACAATAATCTATCTGGTTCACTTCCTCTGCAAGATGCAAGTACCGTGGGAAACCTGAGCTTGAGCAATATTGACCTGTCACATAACTCTTTAGGTGGAGTTCTCTCGGAAGAACTAACTCGCTTCCACAATTTGGTTTCTCTTGACCTTTCTTATAACAACTTTGAAGGGAGTATCCCTGATGGTCTCCCAGACAGCTTAAAGGTATTCATTGTCTCCGCCAATAATCTCTCTGGAAGTGTGCCCGAGAATCTTAAACGATTTCCAGATTCTGCGTTCCATCCAGGAAATGCCTTACTGATTGTTCCCATTTCTCAAGAAACATCAAAAGGTAAAGCAGATATAAGCTTAGGAAAGCATGGGTATCAGATGAAATCTTCCATAAAGGCAGCCCTGATTATAGGCTTGGTCGTTGGTGCTGCTCTACTTGCTCTTGTTTGCGCATTAGTTTATTTTATGTTCAAAAAGCAACGCGGTGAAGAGTCACATGTGGCTGGAGTTAAGAGTATTGTTCAAAAAACTGAACCTTCTTCTTCCAATGTGATTGCAGCAAAGAACAGTGTACAAGAATCTGAACTTTCATCTTCTGTTACTTCTACTCCCACGATCAAGGCCAAGCAGCCGGTTTCTTCTCCACATCACTCCCAGTATAGTGACTCCGAGAATTCTTCATCATTTATGAAAGAATCCCAAGTTTCTCTGGTGTCTTCTTCAACCCCACCGCTGTCTAAAATCCAGAATTCACCTGATACTCCGACGTCCCGTCAAACTTCTGTGAAATTGGATGGGAACTTGTATATTTTCGACAGTTCTCTTATGCTTACAGCAGAGGAACTGTCTCGTGCTCCAGCTGAAGCTATGGGAAGGAGTTGCCACGGAACAATGTACAGAGCAGTGCTCAGTTCTGATTGTATATTAGCAGTCAAATGGTTAAGGGAAGGGACTGCAAAAGGCAAGAAGGAATTTGCAAGGGAGATAAAGAAACTTGGCAACATCCATCACCCAAATCTTGTTTCTATTCAAGCTTATTATTGGGGCCCTAAAGAACACGAGAAGCTTATCATAACAAGATACATTGATGCACCCTGTTTGGCTTTCTATCTCCAAGGTAAAAGACTTGCATATCACAATCTAGTAAAATTTTGATTGTTTTTTCAGTCAAAACAAGAGCATTCTGACATGACTGGCTATATGTAGCAATGATGGTTCAATTCCTGTTTACTATTGTCTGCAGAGGCTGGAGTGCCAAACCTCCCACCATTATTGCTGGAAAACCGCCTAAGAATTACTCTGGACATAGCCAGTTGTCTTAGTTACCTTCACAACGAGGAAGCAATCCCACACGGGAATCTAAAATCAACCAATGTTCTCCTGCAACCTCCTGAGCTCACTGCACTCCTAACAGATTACAGTCTTCATCGATTAATCACACCAGAAGCCACGTCAGAGCAAGTCTTGAACGCAGCTGCTCTTGGCTACTCTCCTCCAGAGTTTGGCAGCTCAAATAAACCACACCCTTCTCTAAAATGCGATGTGTATGCATTTGGAGTCATATTATTAGAGCTTCTAACAGGAAAGGTCTCGGGAGATATAGTTTGCAGTGATCCAGGGGTTGTTGAACTCACAGACTGGGTTCAAATGCTTGTTGGACAAAACCGTGCAACTGAGTGTTTTGATCCATCCATTATTAAGTCTCAAGGTTCAAGTAATCCCTCTGGAGTTCTTACTGATGTCTTGCAGGTCGCTCTGAGCTGTATCTCGCCGGCACCAGAGAGACCGGACATGAAGTCGGTCTCAAAAGAGCTCTCCAGAATCATTCTCAAGAGGACAAAGTAGAAGAGCTTAGTGATAAACGTGTTGTACCATCAAAGTGTAAATGTAATACAAATAGTCCAACTGGTTTTGTGACAATAGGATTAACATATTGTTGTTGTAAGTCCCAACATTGGTAAATAAAAGAGTACTAAAAAGACTCATTTGGCTTAAGCCTCTTGTGATGCTTGCCAGTTTTTCATTTCCACAGGCCAAGATTTGGAACTTGTATTTATGTATCCCATGTTCCTCTTTCAATATGCAATGTGACACTTTATTTTAGTGTATATGAATTGGTCAATGCACTTCCCAACCTACTTAAATGGTATAGCATGAAGTCTTTATTTTATACTTAAGTAACTTAATCGAAAATGACAATTCATTGAATATTAGAAACGAAGGGTCAGGGTCGGCATTTTCTTTGTCTTGTGTTCCATTTTTCTCTGCAAGACCTCAAAATTCTTGTGAGAAAAATTAAATAAGGAAGACAATCTTCAGAATTCTTCTTTTTTCAAGGTATGTGCTATTTCTTGATCGTAACATTGTTTTATTCCACATTTTGCCATTTGTTCTGTGGTATATGAATTGTCACAAGGAAATTAAATTTTGAACAACACATAGTCTTCTCATCATGATGGTGTTTGAATGTATTATAACTTATAAGATCATTCATATTTTTGTATTTTCTCTTGGTGTCAATTTCTTTTCTGATGGTAAAGTAACTTTATACAATTTACTTATTGTTTGATTTAGTCTTTCTTTTGGTGCCATTAGTTTCATTCAATTAGGTTTAACCACTGTCATGAAATTTTGATTCGAAGCAGTGGTCAATCCAAAACAAATTTGCATTGACCATTTCTATACTAACCTTTTGATTATATGGTAATCATCAAAATTACTTAATATTCTTGTTTGGCATGCATTAATTTTTTATGTATATAATGAAATAGTTCTTGGAAGCATAATAAACTTTAAAAAAAAAAAAACTTCTATAACAATGTTTAATCTTTTCAAGTAAACCAGAAAGCAAATTTTGATGAAGTTGCTTATTTTTTCCAAAAAAAAAGAATAAGGAATTAAAAATTTAATGTACATCGATGACTATGATAATTATATAATTTGCTTTTAGTTGAAGTCTAGCAATTAAAAATAATAAACAAATTTAATAATTACGTTCCTGTGAAATAAGCCTAACGTGCACTCAACAATGGCACAATGTGATCTCCACATACTGACATACAATTATTAGACAATAATTTTATGTGTGGATTGTGTATATTTGTATCTTGATGTTTTGAAAAATATTTATTTATCTATCCGGATGGCATATTTCTACTGAACATATACATAATATGAGTAAGAAATTCATACATAAAAATGCAATGTGTTAATCACAGGTTATGGTTCGGTCAATGTAAGTAGTGATAATAATAACGTTTTTTGGATGTGATAATCTAGTTGCTAATCTACCATATAATCCTAGGAAGCAGGTACATGTTTTGATGTTTTATTTGAAAGAATTTCCATAAAAGTTCGTTCAACATTTATTACCCAGCTTTTATTTAAAATACTTGACTTTACTCTCAAAACAACAATTTTTTTCGTTTTTCAAAACCATTACCAGAATCCTAAAATTCCAAAAGTACCATATTATTTTAGAAATAAATCATATTAATTTGGAACTTTTAAAATTTAATAGTGCTTTTACGGACTAAATTTTATTTTACGATATATAGAGTACAAAATTTTATATGTTTGTTATTTTTTACTTTGAAAATTAGTGAACTTATATTATTACTTTTATCGAACTTTCAATATACCAATATAAAATTTTCACGAATGATGACTATCTAAAATACGTAAACCGTTACAAATATAATGATTTAAAAGAATTTTTTTGTAGCCGGTATATATTTGAAATATTATAATTTGAAAATTTGGTCGAGTGTCATTGTTGTGTTTTTACTTGATATAATGCATATTGTTTGAAAAAAAAAAACAACCATATTTAGTATTTGGTGACTCTTTGTCAATTTATGGTAACTCGATTGAAATGGGTTGAGTACTTATTTGGTGACTCTTTGTCAAATTGTGGTAACTCACGCTATTATGTTTGAATGAGTACAAACTGTAACCACTTGTCTATCATTTTCCGCGGGTAACAAACCGCGTCTGCTTTTCTGCCTCTTAGCTGTACACACTCTCTAATTAATACTTATTCTTTAACTTGTCCTTTTTATCTTACTCGTGCACACGCTATTTTTATCTCTTATTACACATAATTAATAAGATTAATAATATTTTGACAACTTTCTAGCTTCGGTTTGATTGACTCATTTCCAAATATATTTTCAACCTTAATTATTCACAGAAAAAATCATTTAGAAGTAGTAAGGATTTCATAAAATACAACAACGAAATATATAATCCAATGATTTTTATTAGTATCTTTGTTGCTATACATCATAAATTAAATTTGCACTCCTCGAATATTGGTGTTCTACTAGTAGTTAAAAGATTTATTCTAAATACCTTATGTAAACGATGTTAATGACAAAAAAAAAAAAAAAAATCAGAATTTATGAACCTCAAAAAATTGTCGGTCTATAAAATATTTACCTACTCAATTCATCTCCTTTTTACCAAACAAAAAGTTAGTATACAATAATATAAATACATTTTAATGATCACATAGGTTTTCTCATTAATTTATAAAGAATAGCTAGCTTGCAAAACTTTGTAAACTCAGAATAATCTGCTTTAGTTAGAGAAATACCCTCTTTATTTGTTCACTCAATAATACATTTAATTTACAAATTTACATTATAAAATTGATTTTTAAGGGTTTATTGGTACATACATTTTTAATTTTAATAGATTTGGAAATACAAGTAGAATTTAAAAATCTAATGAACTAGATTTGGAAAACCAAATAAAATGAATTCATAGATTAAACGAATAAATTGAAAAAATCAATAATAATTTTTATTTAAATATTATGAAAATATATAAACATGAATCATATCTATTATAGGTTTGTTATTCAATACACATTTGGATAATATATTTCAAATTTTATTTTTTTCCTTATGATTTTGACAATAGTATTAGACTCATGCATGAACATAAATATGAAATGTTATTTTAAAAAAAAAATATTCCTTTTGTGAAATAGAGATATGAAAAGATATGAGGTGTGTCATATGCAAAACTTAGCCCAATGATATTTTTTCTTCAAAATTTTTCAAAATAATAAAGTTTTACGAATGATTCAACATTTGTCTTTTTGACATAAAATCTCTCAAAAATTCACTAAACATTGTTTTAAAATAAAATCAATATTAATTTTAATTTGTATTTAGAAATTACATATTGAATAACATATAATCATAATAAAGATTTTGAAATCATTGACCGGATTTCATATCGATTTACGAATCTATTTAGAGTCTTTAAACAAATAAATCCCCTGAAGGTTTTTTTTTTTTTTTTTGACAGATTCATCACAAATCACGTCTTAATTTACTGCAAAATAATTAAAATATAATATTATAGAAAATATTAAAAGGCAATAAATATGAATGTAGACCCTACTTGAAACATTTGTTCTCTACGCGGTATTACCCAGCTTTTTTTATATCAGGCGTTTACACATTTTCTCATTCTCACTTTCTTCTTCATCACTTGATTCACAACCTTCTCAGCTTCTTCTCCAATGGCGGAACGAGTCCACCCAGCAGATTCACCACCAGAAAGCGGTCAATTCTCCGGAAACTTCAGCTCCGGAGAATTCCCTCGAAAACCTGCGCCACCACCAGCAACCTACGTAATCCAAGTCCCAAAAGACCAGATCTACCGAGTCCCTCCACCGGAAAACGCTCACCGTCTCCAATACCTCTCTCGCAAAAAACCTAATCGCAGTCGTTGCCGATGCTGCTTCTGTTCCTTCCTCGCTGCACTCTTCATCGTCGCTATCCTCGTCGGAATCTCCTTCGCCGTTCTCTACTTAATCTTCCGTCCCGAATCTCCTAAATACTCGATCGAATCGTTCTCTGTCTCTGGTATCAATCTCACTTCGTCGTCTCCGATTTCTCCTAGATTCAACGTCACCGTTAGATCACGTAACGGTAACGGCAAAATCGGGGTTTATTACGAGAAAGGGAGTACGGTGGATGTTTTTTACGACGACGTTGATTTGTGTAACGGAGTTTTACCGGTGTTTTACCAGCCGGCGAAGAATGTGACGGTTTTGAAAACGGATTTGAACGGATCTAAGATTCAGTTGACTAGTGGGATGAGGAAGGAGATGAAGGAAGCCGTTAGTAAGAAAACGGTGCCGTTTAAGGTTAAGGTTAAAGCTCCGGTTAAGATTAAATTTGGTTCGGTTAGGACGTGGAGGATTGTTGTGAAAGTGGTTTGTGATTTAACGGTGGATAAATTAACGGCGCCGTCGAAGATTCTGTCGAATAAGTGTCGCCATGACGTTGATCTTTGGTGATGAAGATGAAATTGCTCTTCATTAAAAAAAAAAAAAAAAAAAATATTATTGTGAATTTATTTGTAGGATTATTAATGTTTTATTTTTTTGGTTGTTGACTTTTGTTTTTTTTAATTTATTTTTGGATGTTTTTTTGATAAAGACATTTTGCTATACATTGTGAATTTGTGATCGGGCGGCGAAAATATTTAAATCGAGGGATCTTCCAATTTGAATTTGTTTATTGTGCTTTGAAACCGTCTATTTATTTGTGCTGTTCAAATTTCATAACGTGAAGATATGCATTCAATTATTCATATGTTTCACACAAAAAAAGTAAATGTTAAACAAATTTTTTAGATTACTCTTGATTTTAAGGGTAACACGCTTTTTTTAACGTTTAAATTCATTATTAAACCGGGTAAATACAAATTGTTTACGAACCAATAAGATGGTACATGAAAAAAGATACATAAACTCCCTTGGATAATTTATTACCGCTTGATTACATTGGCGAATAGTTCACCTTAATTCATGCATATTAAATAAGAACATATTTTTATGTTTTTTTCAAAATATTAATTGTCTCGGTAACATTTTCTTTGAAACGGAAAGAGTATTAAACATAGTTAGATGCTGAGAAAAAAGAATGGGATGAAAATTACTGTTTGACTAGGCTATTGAACGAGTCCAATGGTTAGGTGAAAACTATAAACTAATCAGGCGGTGTAAAAACATTACGTTCTTTCCACAAAAATAATTACATAATTTTGACCAAAGTGTAATGTATATATAATATGTTTGGTAAGTTCATAAATTGTGGAGTGAAGTTTATTGACTAGATTGTGTTCTCAAATAATTGAACAAACCAAACCAAATTTATTTTTAACATGAAGGCACAAACCCTTACCAAAAAAAAAAAAAAAAACATGAAGGCACAAACTTCTTATACTGTATATAATCCTTTTCTTTTTTTTTGCATTTACAAATGCCAACCCAAAACCCAATTTCCCCTTCAAAATTGACCTGCCACAAAAAATCAGTTACCCTGTGAAATAGGCTTCGACTGCTCGTAATTATTCTTGGCTTCTTGGATTCCATGCTTTAGTTCCTCATACATTGTCACTGATGATTCTGCAAACTCGTTTAGTTGCCCAACAAATACTTCCAAGCTTGTCCTAAACCGCTCGAATCCTGGTCCACAATTCGCTGACGTCTCATCTTGCTGTAACGTAGGATCGTTTTTCTGTTTCTTGGTGCGGTTCTTCTCCTGTCGTGGCAAGAACCTTGAGACATCAGAAGCAAGTGCTTTAATGGAGCTTGAAACCTCTTTGGTAGGTAGAGTTTCGAGTTTTTCTAGCCACATTCCACAGGTTGCATAAATGGGAGGAGGACCAAAGTCTTTCACAGATGGTTGTGGCCCACGCCTTTTTCGTTTGGAGGATCTTTGTGGCAAGGCAACACATTTCACTAGCCACTCGTTTATTGCTTGGATATATGATCTCTGACCTGTGATCCACTTTGTGAAGCTTGAGGCCAACGAGCCGAGTTCATCTTCCAGGTGAGATGTTACTTGTCTGTGCAACTCCGACTGCATGTTGAGTTTAATGCTTCTGCCTCTGTAACACGCTGTGATCAACTGAAACTGAGCCTTGTGGCATTCCAACATCACTTCCCACATCCGACTCAACCTATTCACATCCAAGAAATGATATAACATATAATGTTCAGGTCAATTTTGAACTCAAATTCGACTTAAAAGAATTCGAGTTTACGGGAGAGTGACTTAATACTTACCCTTCAATGAGTTCCTCAAGTTGAGGCTGAAGCTCTTTGTCACGGAGTTCTTCAATCCGTCTTGATATTGAGTCGATCCTTTGAATGGCCACTCTGATTCTGGAGTGAAGGTCCTTGACAACAGCACGGGTCTTATCTGTTCTTGTTGAACTTGTACCTTCTGATTCAAGTTCTCTCAAAAATCTGCACTTTTCGTCATACTCTCTCCTCACAGTCTGACTCCCCTGAAGCCGAAAAAAGCAGCGAAACACACATGACATACTTTGACTACATTTTCTTGATCTGTTAAATCTGTATAAGGAATTATTAAGTACCTTAACTTCATCATAGAGCTTTCGCTCCCATGCATACAGTCTGTCTAGGGTCGAGGCGTGGCTTCCAGCAATCATGCAAATGTTTTCAAAGAGATTGCTATTAAGCTCTTCCACATCATCACCATTCAATCCTCCGAGAGGATTCCGAGAAGATGAGGATCGTGAAGATTCAGTCCTATGCCAGGTCAAGTATTTCACCGAGTTCTCAGCAGGCTCTGCACAAACAGCTTAATTTTAACCACTCCATACAATCTACAACAGATAACCCCCAAATTTAAACAAGTAAAATACCTTCAGGTACATCTCTGGGGTCTTCCCCACAAGAGAGACAGCTTTTGAAAAGAGATGATGCACCAGCTCCACCTGAAAAACGCATACATGATTGAATATGAGTCCCAACCAGCAAGTAATTAATATACGTGCAATTAAGCCTTTAAGAGATGAAAATCATTACTTTCTTTTGATGGAACTATAGGACGGAAATGCAATTTATTGGCTTCAAGCATCCTAGGAACTTCTTTCCCGGTCTCAGAAGCTTTAACAAAAAGCAGCTCTATCTCTTTCATGCTAGACAAGAAGTCTTTGGGAGGAAGCTTGTTCTCACTGTGATCTACCCTTTTTGGTGTTTTGTTCACTGGAGTAGCCACTAAAGGCGTCACTGGTGGTGATAACTCGGGAGTTTTACTTTTCTCTGAGAACTCGCTTTCCACCCCATCTCTTTGAGGCAAAGCATTGTGATCAAGACGCACTCTGTTGAAATTTTCAAAGCTTCTAACAAGTGTGTCACTTGTGGGCTCATCATCAAACTCATCATCATCCGAATCTCTGGACTCTTCCCTTTCTTGAAAAGAAAAGTTCTCACCATCATCCTCCACCTCTGGAGTTTCATCTCCCCCTTTAACAGATCTCGACACATTACCATTCCCAACATGAGAAGAAGGAATCTGGTTGTCAATTGGATGAGAAGATAGACCAAAATAATCCCAAGGAGGTGTTTCAGGTGGAATGGAAGAAGATTCTTCTGATGGGGTTGTTTCAATCTTTTCCATAGACCGCCTTTCTGGGATACTAGATGAAGTGACAGTGGCAACAATTGAAACCGGCGGCTTCTCTTCAACTTTTTTGGAAGAAAACCCTCTGAATTTCATATGGCTGACCCGGAATTGACTGGAACTAGGAGGCGACGGAGGAGGAGAATACGTGCCGTGGTGGGAATGTGAAGCAGGTGGAGGAGAGTATGACACATGAGAAACCGAGTTCACAGTTAAAGCAAGAGCTTGTTCCTGTGTTGCACTAGTGGACGAGTACAAGGAAGATTCAACTGGAACTTCAGTCTCCGCAAATTTTCTGAGAGCAGTTCCGGTACTCTTAAGAGACTGGACATAAGAAACATGAGCAGCAGCTAACAAACATCGTCCATCAAGTGCTTGTTGGACGAATTTTTTTCTTTCCCGACATAGCTGTAAAGCTTTATCTTCATCTATTCTAGATGTTGATGCACCCATTGTCCAAGCTCACATGCAAAAGAACTAAACAAAAGTTACAGAATTAGATTTACAACACAAATTTCCAGATAGATAAACAGTACTTGTCCACCCTCAAATCCTAATGCAATCTGACCTATCCCCTTAACCTAAGTGTACACTGATAATAGCTGTAGAGCAAAACCCAGATGAAAAGACTCAAACTTTCACATAAACCCATCATCTTCGAGTTGTATGAACCAATAGATGACAAAAAAAAATCAAAATCAACCAAAAAAAGAAACTTTTGTGCTAATCGAAATTCCAGGACAGATCCAAGAAGAGAATATAAGCAAGGAGGAAAAACAAAGTCATACCCCGTAGACAGATACCAAAGTAATTGAACAAATCAAAGAGTAATCGAAAATCAGAACCTGAAAAGTTAACAAATTGAAGGAAGGAGACGAAGCAAAGACCAAAAACGAGACATTTTTAGAAGAAACCCAAATGAAAAAAATGGACCTCTAAAGTAGAGAGAGAAACGGCGATACCTAATTGCAAGAGAGAGGCGGTGCTTGAGGTAGGAGTTACGGGAGAGGATCAAAACAAAACGTATTCTTCTATCTTCTTGTTCTACAGTAGGGGAGACGAAGAGAGAGAGGTGCGTGTGAGTCAGCAAAGGAGTCGAATCAGATGGGCAGAGAGGAATCTTATGCGGAGTAGAAAAAGTGTCAAGTGTGTGGGATTGTCTACATGCAATAAAGCAGCATCTCGCTTGCTTGCTTGTAAAGCAGATTCACTCCTAAACGGTAACTTTTCCTCTCTTTTTTTTTACAGTCGTCTTGTCTCCGTCTGCTCTTTCTCCTTTTTCTGGGTGTCTTTTGCCGATTATTATGTCTCTCTTTTCTCTATTAGTTTATTCATTCATCACAACTTCCTTAATCTAGTCAAATTGCTTTAACCATGTTTTGTTTACTTCTTTTCGCTAATGAAATTACACATTGACTTACAAATTTCAGTTCGGTTTGGTTTATAACTTCAAGCACTTTTGGTTTGGTCTAGTCCGGGACCTTGATTAACTACGAATTTGTTAAATTCTATAGCCTGAGTCGGTTTATGGAGGTTCAAGATTCTCATAATTGGTTTTTATCAACTATACAATAGAATAAATTAGAGTATTTAATGGATAAAAACCAAAATATTAGTAGACTTTCATTATATTAAAACTGTGGCGGCTTGCACGAAAATAAACTATGGTCGCTATCGAGTGAGTGACCTTAATTATCATGTGGACAGTTTTTTGTAAACTATGACTAGGATGGATTATCGCTTGAACAAGTTTATTAGGAGGCTTTTTTTTTTTGTACTAAAATATTTTGGATTTTGGATTATTACGACGGCTTCAAAATTTGAGTTTCAATATTGTTTTTATTTCATAAAATATATATCTAAACTATCTACTCGACTTATTTCATAACACTTACAAATATATAAAAATTATCAAAACAAACGGAATAGTGAATGCATGACTAAATTATGAATGTGCCAAATAATTTTCGGATATAAACATAGATCATAACGTCATCAATTTTTACCTAAAATAAACTCTATTTCGGACTCGACAATTTTCTAATCAAATCCAGATTCAACATATTCATATAAAACATAAACTTTACACGATTTGTTATACATTATTATTATTGATGACTCAACCCAAACTTGAACCACCTAAACTAAGTCTAGACTCAAACTTGAACCAAAAATCAACAAAAATTATTGAAAAACTACATTTTGGATCTAAACATTTAATATATTGAGTTCTCTAATTCCCTTTTCTCCCCACAATATACTAGTGGGTTGGCATATTTAGAACTAGAAGGGAAAATAATGTTGACCAGAAAAGTCAAATCATGAATGTGTGAGATTTTAATTTTACAGATACCAAAAAAGAGAAAAACTAATGTTTCATGAAGAGATTGAGAGAGAGAGATGGGCCTTTGAGTATTAAGTCCAAGTCCGAATTAAGTTGTCTCACTGTAACAACAAAAGAGAGAAGAAGAAGAGACATTTGAGTGTAACGTCCAAACCAGATTCTCCGATTTAGGGTTCCGATCTTCTTCTCCAAATGGCCGATGTGACTATTCCTTCAGCCGATTCCGATTCCAACCGCCTCCCGGAGAAGACCACCTCTTCTTCACCTCCTCCCCCGCCGCAGCAAGAGCAGTTACCGGAACAGCAAGACCAACAACCTCCTCATCGCCGTGAGAGGGATTCTCGCGAGAGGCGTGACGATAGAGACCTCGACCGTCCACCCAATCGCCGTGACCGTTCGCCGCTTCCTCCGCCTCGCAGGGATTACAAGAGGCGGCCTAGTGTGAGTCCTCCGCCACCGTATAGAGATAATAGGCGTTACTCTCCTCCCTTGCGACGTTCTCCTCCTCAAAAGCGATATAGGAGGGATGATAATGGATATGATAATCGACGTGGTAGTCCCCGTGGTGGCTATGGTCCACCCGATAGAAGGTAATCTTCTTCTGCAACTTTTGCATCAATTTTTTGTTAGTGCTTCGAATAGCATCGGTTGAACTAAGATTTTAAAGTGATATTGGAACTCTTTCCCAAATGTTGTGCTAGAAAGAAAGGATCATCATTTCGTATTTATGTTGCAATGCTGCTGCGTTGCTGCTTAGCTGAGGATTAACTAGTGCTTCACTTGTAGTTATGTAGAACATCAAACCACGTTTCTTGCACTTTAATTGTCTGTACGGATCAGTGATTTTGTTATACTTCATCATTTTGGCGTTTTTCTAATCGGTACTTAATTCCTCTTTCAAATGATAGATTTGGATATGACTATGGTGGAGGATATGACCGTGAAATGGGTGGCAGGCAAGGTTATGGTGATGAAAGGCCTAATGGCCGCTTTATGGGTCGCTATAATCAGGGTGAGATATCTGTTGTGAGAATCAGCATTACCACTTTTGCAACTGGTTTTCTTGTAGTCTGATATATGTCTACTGACTACCATAGTTCATAATGTTAAGCTTAATATTGTTCTCTCTAGAAGCTTTGAATTGGACTTGAGCATACACTTGGCATTATTTTTCTGAACAACCGATATAATTTAGGAGAGAGATATCAGTATTTACCCTTTTTGTATTGTGCATTTTCTTGGCAGACTGGGAGGGAGGTCGTGGAGGTTATGGCGAAGGTCCCAGAAATACTCAAAGGTTCAGGTTCCTTCAAATTTGTTCCTTTTTCCCTCTGTGTTTTTTGAGTTTATTGTATATATACCAATGGTGTGTTTACTTTTGGTAGAGGATTCTCAATCTTAAAATGTTTTTTAGGATTTAAGAACTGTCTAATGAATGATACTCAATAAAAGGAATATATCCCTGGAAGAATGGCCGTTCTCCAATGAGGCATATATGCTGTCTTCCTTATACGCCCGAAAAGTTAGAGTGAATGTTTGAGACGCATGGTTGATCAGATTAGCTACCATAAATTCATTTTTTTCAAAGATTTAATGCCGAAGCCATTATTTAATTCCTGATAGCAGCACACGATCAGTGCTGTTTGTAGACTCCTCTGCTGTAGCATTTATTAATATATAACTTTATCCAGGGACGGATTGATGTCATACAAACAATTTATCCAGGAGCTCGAAGATGATATATTGCCATCAGAAGCTGAACGCAGGTATGGTTATAAATTATACTTGCAACTTAGTAAAGCTGTTACCTCGTAAAGCTGCAGGAGTAATGCTTTTTGCTCTTTTTCCTGATGCAGATATCAAGAATATAAGTCAGAATATGTTACAACACAGAAACGTGTCTATTTCAATGCTCACAAAGAGGAAGAATGGTGACTTCCTCTATCCGTTTATTTCTTTTATATTCTTCTGAGAAATTCAGCAAGCTAACCTATTAACATGCCTATCTATGTTATGCTTCCAGGTTGAAAGATAAGTATCATCCAACGAATCTACTCTCTGTGATAGAAAGGTGAGTTCAAGAGCCATTTATAGCAGTTGAGTCCTGTGTTAGTTGGGCCTGATTGGTATTTTAATATTAATACCATACACAGTTCTCTTGTAATCTTGATATTACAGTCTTAGTTTTATTTTTATTTTTATTCTTATTTCATTTAATTGGTGTTTCTGATTGTATGTATTCCTTTGAAATATTCAGGAGGAATGAACTTGCACAGAAGGTGGCGAAGGATTTCTTACTTGATTTACAGAGCGGGCAACTAGATTTGTAGGATCTTTCCCTTGGCTTTACCCTACATTTATGATTATTCCCTTTTGCTATCTCTAAAGCTTACAGTTTCCCCTTGATTTGTTCCAGAGGTCCTGCAGTGACAGCATTGAATAAATCCAACCGGATTAATGAACCAAATTCTGAGGATGACGAAGCTGGTGGTGGTAAGAGGAGAAGAAATTCTAGGGGAGAAGCTAAGGAAACCGATCCTTCAGCTGCACCAAAAGCACCCAGTTTCAGTTCGGATCCAAAGAGAATCATAATCGACATTGAGCTAGCGCAAGCCCTCGTGCGGAAGCTAGATTCTGAGAAAGGAATTCAGGAAAACATGTTATCAGGTTCAGAAAATGAAAAATCGAGTAGGGATAAGTCACAGAGTGGTTCAACTGGTCCAGTTGTAATCATAAGGGGGTTGACATCTGTTAAGGGCCTCGAGGGTGCTGAATTACTTGACACGCTTCTAACGTACCTCTGGCGTGTTCATGGTGTGGACTATTATGGAATGATTGAAACAAATGAAGCTAAGGGTTTACGGCATGTGAGAACTGAAGTTAAAGGTTCTGATGCAAAAGCCGATGAGAGCGAAAGTAAATTTGACACTTATTGGCAAGGGAGGTTGAAAGGTCAAGATCCCTTGGAAGTAATGGCTGCCAAAGAAAAGTTAGATGCTGCCGCTATTGAAGCTTTAGATCCACATGTTCGAAAGATTAGGGATGAGAAGTATGGTTGGAAATATGGTTGTGGAGCCAAAGGCTGCACAAAGCTGTTTCATGCTGCTGAATTTGTGCACAAGCATCTCAAGCTGAAACATACTGAGCTTGTTGTGGATGTGACTGGCAAAGTGCGGGAAGAACTGTATTTTCAGAACTATATGAAGTATGTAGGATTTTTCTTTTGGATTACTCGTGTCATTTTCTGACAGGTCTGACATATAACATTATGTGCTATTTGCAGCGATCCTAATGCTCCGGGAGGACAACCAGCCACACAGCAACCTGGCCCGGTACATGATCTTCTTTTAATATTTAATTGAATGATGAATAGTCTGCTCCCTTGACTTTTCACTTGTGTAGCTTTGCTTTTGAGTTTTACTTACACGGGTGAGACATATACTTCTTACAGAGAGATAGACCTATGAGACGTAGACCAGCCATGGAGAACAGACTGAGGGATGATCGAGGTGGACGTAGAGAGCGTGACGAACGGGCCAATGGAAATGACAGAATGGATCGGTCAGAGGATCAACAGAGAGGTGATGATCCTGACGGTGGAAATCCTGAGGAAGCTGGGTACAATGCATATGGTGGACAAGGGGGTGTTCATGTTCCTCCCTTCTCGTCAGATGTAAATCCACCACCAGTGCTGATGCCTGTTCCAGGTGCTGGGTAGGTTAAAGGCAGACTCACTCTCTCATAGTCTTATTTTCATGATCTTATTATCACCAGAGTATAATAAAGAGCTACCGTGTTTTCTCGATGATCTTTAATGTTGTCTGAATGATGATGATGTGGCAGGCCACTGGGACCATTTGTACCTGCACCACCTGAGTTTGCCATGCAGATGTTCAGGGACCCAAGTGGACCGAACCCTTCTTTTGAAGGTAGCGGCAGTGGTGGACCAGCTCCTTTCCTTATGTCTCCGGCCTTTAGACAGGATCCTAGACGGCTACGCAGGTAAAATGGTTCACTCTATGCGACGAGTATAACTACACAAAGCTTTCATCTGGTTTATAGTACAGTACGAATGGGCTTGGTTTGGTAGGCTGTAGAGTCTACGTATGGTGGTGTCGGTTACCATATGAAACTAATGTATGAAAAAACTGGTGCAGCTATCAAGATCTTGACGCTCCGGAAGAAGAGGTGACAGTTATTGATTACAGGAGCTTGTAGGCGAGAGAGAGCAAGAAAGACGCCGGAGTCTACTATTACGGGTCTTGTTGGGTCAAAGGAATCAGTGTTAGATGGTAAGCCAGGAGATTGGCAAGTAAATGTCCTTTGATGTATTCTACTTTGTTCATCCACATTTTCACTCAGTAAAGCGTAAGCCACTTCATACACTTTTTTCTGATGAACGATTACATAAATGCGCACGAGAATTTTTGTATTGAGAATTGCGTCTCATCAACATTGTTACTTTAAAGCTTTCCTTAATACTCCCATTTTCCCACTCTAAATAAATGACTCACATATAAATATATATATATACACTTGAAAAAGTGGCTCGAATCAAGACTCCATGACACGACACTTGTACATATGTTACACAGTAACCATTGTATCACATATCTAAACAACACCAATCACAAGGATCTTCCTAAATTTCTACTTCGTGCTTGCTTCCTTCGTTCTCAATCTCATTTGCGTTGCTTTTTCGCATGTGGTTCTGTCTGGAGCTCTCCCTAAGAATGTAAGTTACGGTTAGAGTTTAGATAAGACGGTACACCAAGTTGGTTGCTATGGATCCGTATGAACCCAATTGGTTGCTATCAGTTTCAACTATCTGTGGGTTTGTAAGCAATAAACAACCACAAAACCAAACAACAAAAAGGAGTTGAAAGGGACTGCTTACAACAATTGAGAGCTGCTCACGGATATATGCCATTGATCTCAACATGGCACCAAGTGTATCCCGGGACACCTGAAATTTGACCTCTGATTCTCCTGTCGTTGTCTCCGTATCTTGAAGCTGGAGTAAATATAACAAAAAAGTCTTTTCACATTCATTCCCTAATACGGAGTTGGACATCGATTTAAGCAATTACCAAGGAGAGCCACAGATAAGATAAGCAAATCTAATTTCCAAGAGTGCATTATGAAAGAAGTCAGTACTACAGCTAGTTTGTTCCTCTCGTGAACATGAGCCCTATACAGCGGTGAAACAAAGTTTCGAGCTGTTTTCTGCTAAAGTCCAAGTAGATTTAAAAAAACCTTTCACCACGACAGGAAGACCCCAATTTTCTTAGTCAAGTATCAATCATGGTACTGCTAAATGCAGAAACTGTGGTAACTTAAAATGAACGGCAGAATCCTGATTCTGTAACTAATATAGGGACTACAAGTACAACAACAAGCATTTCCTGTACTGGTGTTATATAAATTAACTAGGGAAGAACACATCAAAGCCAATAAATAAATTAAAATTTAGAGATGCTTTCCAAGAGGACCCTTTAATTGAAAGTGAAGCCCAGTATTCAAAACTTTCACCGCATCAAGTGAAACTACATGACACACTAGCGTAATGCATGTAGGCACCAGTCTAGAGTCTAAAAAGTATACCTTCAGATTGATAACAGCCACTCTATTGGCTGGAGCTGAGAGTTGCTCACTAATGTAAGCCATAGACCTTAACATAGGTTCAAGTGTGACGCTAGACAGCTGAAATTTGACCTCCATATCCGCTAAGGGAAACTTTCTGTAATCTTGCAACTGAAAACATCATGAAAAAGAATCTTCACTAAAGCAGCCAACTACATTTTGACAGCAAGCAGCAAGATTATTGATAGCCACAAATTTAATTACCTACAGTATAATCAGCACGGAAAATTTAATTTGCCGCAAAAAGCAATGTCAATTGATGTCAATTGTTCAAATCTTCAAGATCATGAGGTTATATATATCTAATACTTTTTAGATGCAATCATCACATCAGACCAATCTTCAGCAAAAGTTGATAACTGAGAAAACCATACGGTAAATGTTTATGGATCATATGAATGCGCACCTTTAAATTGATAACTGCAACTCTACCACCCGGCATTGTAGTCTTACTCTCCATCACCCAAGTCATTGACTTAAGACAAGGAAGAGCAACCTGTGTGGCAAAGCAAGTCAAATTACCACCCAACACAAATAGGATAAAATGAACAAGTGTGTGTAAGGTTTCCTCTGAGTACCATATTTTCAGGACCACCATCATCTCGGTGAAGGGACACTGGTGCCATACGTGGCAGATTCAGATCAGCAACAGATTGAGCTCTGGCCCCACCATCGTTAAGATTAAACCTGCGTATCATTTCATCTTGACGCGGCCACAGTGAAGGGGTTGTGTCAGCAGCTGATAGCAAGGTCTTTTCACCATTACTAATTCCATTACCAAGTGAGGTAGGAGGTGCAGCTCTACCTATGTTCTTCCTGGCAGCTGATATCTTCTTTCCACCTTCTCTAAGTCCCCCCAAAGCAATATTGTAAGTTTCAGTTGTAATTGCCCCTTCCTCAGCATACTTGATGGCCTCGCGACATAAATGATTATAACGGTGTACCAAGCTATCATGCCCACTTTCATTAACAAGCTCATCCAACCCTACAATGCTTTTAGCATTTCTTGTCCACCTTCTCAAAATGTAATGCGGTGGCAAAGTGGGTATATTTGTGACAGTGAACACTGTCAAAACATGTCGGCATAAGATGCCAGAATGCTCAAACATTTGACAGCTGCAGTTTGCTCGCATTTCAGGGAAGCAAAATGTCACTATATAAGCTTTGTTGTCATTAAATTTTGCAACCCTAAATGTGCTAGTAGTATCATTATCATCAATTCTGTTTGCAGTGTGAGCGAATGTCTCTACCAACTCCTCCTGAAACTTTGCAAAGATTTTCTGTGTAAACAGACTCGCAGCCTGACTCTCCATGGGTGATGGAGTCTTTAAGACTGGAGGCGTGTTGACAGTCTCAAGATCCGCTTCAGTCTCGATCTCAAACCAACTCTCCATAGCCCTTTCGTACAGCCTAAAGAACATCGGAAGAGTTGTCTGTTGATTCACATACCCATCGAAAAAAGAACCAGGATAACCTTGGCTAGGAAATACTGCAGCAAAAAAGGAATCCCGGAAATAAACAGGCACCCACTGAGTTCGAGCATTGTATAAAGAACTAAGCCATTCATGTCTTCCTAAATCATACTTTTCAATGATGCAACTCCAGGATGATTCAAACTCCTCTATTGTTTCGGTGAAGTTGATACAATTATAAAGCTCCACCTGAAAACTGGGATACGCAAGACACACATGAGCCAGCTTTTCCTGACCTTCTCTTAGCACATCCCACTTATTAATACAGTGACGAGCACCTGGAAATACCTGACCAACTGCAATCTGGATGGCTCTATCTTGATCTGTTACCAAAGAGATGGGCGGTTGATCTCTCATTGCTGTGAGAAAAGTCTTGAATAACCAGATAAAGGAAGCGTCTGACTCATCCAAAATCAGTGCACAGCCAAAAAGGATAGTCTGACCATGATGATTCACCCCAGTAAACGGGGCAAAGGGAACACGAAACTGATTGCACCTGTATCTGGTATCTAGGGTGACCGTGTCGCCAAAATGAGTATACGCGGTCCTAGATCTCGAATCTGCCCAGAATACATTTGTCATCTGATTATCTTCATCAAGCTGAATCGCATAGAAAAAACCAGGGTTCTCCGCCTGCATCCTCTTAAAATATTCCAATAGATTATGTGCATCCCGTCCGAGTGATCTCTTTGTGTTTGTTCCCATAGAACCATAATTTACTGCTCCCACACCTCTAATCGAATCCTTAGACGCACATCTAGCTCCTCGGTTATTAGATTCCAGCGGAACGCGATTCCCATCCATAGAAACATACATCATACCACTAGGCACATTCACCCCTTCTTGACCATTCCCTTTCTCTGAATTAGCAAAATGCCTACGAGGACGAAGACATTGAAGTGAACTAACACTACCCAACCCATGACTATGCTCTTTCACAAATTTCGTCACAACCCAGTTCTCCTGACCTTTCAATTCTATCCTAACCATCGCATCACAGCTTTCAGCAGGCCTTCGTTTCGACCTTTTGGTACTACACACAAACTCCCGAGCAATAACCGAACCATCAATCTTCGAAACGGGCTTAAAAGTAAAAAGAAGCTGCCTAGAATACTCATCACAGAAAGATTTAGCATCTTTCTCCGAACTAAACTCCATACCAACAAATGGCTCTGCAATTCCACCTTCATCTTCAACTCCTAAAGAATTCTCAATGTTATTTGTTCCATTACAATCACTACGTTCCCCTTCTCCTTCACCTCCTATTGTATGATTGTTCACCATTGACACACCTTCGTCAACCAAATGAATATCATCCATCTTCACACTCACTAATCACTTCGTAGAGAACTTCCGATTGATTCTCATCTTCGTAGACTACAAAAACTTAGAAATTAGGGATTCTCTAACTCATACCGATCAACTCGACGCAACAACTAGGGTTTATCAATCCGAACTTTGAGATCGACGCAAGCTAGAAAATGCAGAAAAGCTACGTTCAGAGACGAAACCAAAGGAGAAAAGAGAAAGCAGAAGAGGAAAATTGGAGAAGTTTACCTGAGTAAGATTGAAGAAGAGAGAACACGGCCCTGCGTTGCGCAGAGCTCAACAAAGAGAAGCCCAGAAATTTTAAAAAGGAAATTAAAACAAATACAATTTCCGGTGCCAAGCTTTTTAGGGTTGAAAACCAAAAACAAAATAAAAAAAATTGATGACATTAAAATAACAGTACAACCATATTAGAAGGGGATTATGTATGTGGCCATTTTCCATGTATAATTATGTATGTATATTATGAAAATATACCATCATTCTTGTTAAGACATGTCTTGGTTTATTTGTTTGTGTACCAAATTTTAGCATGTTCTCGAAAGCAACTTACATTTTGATACTCATTGAGAATCTAAATGTTGGGAAATGAAGAAGTTTTGGGAAATGCTAAAAATGTCTATGAGCTGCGGTTCCAAATACAAGGCATGCACGTTTATGTCATCGCCCAACAGATTTATAACCACATGAAATGCAATTAGTAAACACATAAATATATGGACTGAAAATTTGGGGGAACAAGTAAGAATACATCAAAGGCATCAAAGGTCAATGTACTTGCCAATCTGCTGGCTCACTTTCTAAAACTGACTCTCCTTTGACCCGTAGTCTTTCTAGCTCTCTCCTCTACAAGCTCCTGTAATCAATAACAGTCACCTCTTCTTCTGGAGCATCTAGGTCTTGATAGCTGCAACATTTTTTTCATACATTAGTAACCGACACTGCAATATGTTATAAGACACTACAGACTTCTTAAACCGATCCCATTCGCACTCATAGCATAACCAAGTTACCTGCGTAGCCTTCTAGGATCCTGTCTAAAGGCCGGAGATAGAAGGAAAGGGGCAGGTCCACCTCCGCTGCTACCTTCAAAAGAAGGGTTGGGTCCACTTGGGTCCCTAAACATCTGCATGGCAAACTCAGCTGGTGCAGGTACAAATGGTCCCAGTGGCCTGCCACATCATCATTCAGACAACATTAAAGATCATCGAGAAAACACGGTAGCTCTTTATTTTACTCTGGTGAAAATCAGATCATGAGAGAGTGAATCTTCCTTTAACCTACCCAGCACCTGGAACAGGCATCAGCACTGGTGGTGGATTTACATCTGACGAGAAGGGAGGAACATGAACACCCCCTTGTCCACCATATGCATTGTACCCAGCTTCCTCAGGATTTCCACTATCAGGACCATCACCTCTCTGTTGATCCTCTGACCGATCAATTCTGTTATTTCCATTGGCCCGTCCGTCATGCTCTCTACGTCCATCTCGATCATCCCTCAGTCTGTTTTCCATGGCTGGTCTACGTCTCATAGGTCTATCTCTCTATCAGAAGTATATTTCACCCGTGTAAGAATATCTCAAAGCAAAGCTAAGTAAGCAAAAACCCAAGAGCACAGACTTTTAATTAGTCTATTAAATGATAAAAAAGGTCATGTACCGGGCCAGATTGCTGCTTGGCTGGTTGTCCTCCTGGAGCATTAGGATCACTGCAAATGGCACAGAATGTTTATATGTCAACCCGTCAGAAATGACACTAGGAATCCCAGAGAAAAAACCTACATACTTCATATAGTTCTGAAAATACAGTTCTTCCCGCACTTTGCCAGTCACATCCACAACAAGCTCTGTATGTTTCAGCTTGAGATGCTTGTGCACAAATTCAGCAGCATGAAACAGCTTTGTGCAGCCTTTGGCCCCACAACCATATTTCCAACCGTACTTCTCATCCCTAATCTTTCGGACATGTGGATCTAACGCTTCACTAGCGGCAGCATCTAACTTTTCTTTGGCAGCCATTAATTCCAGGGGATCTTGACCTTTCAGCCTCTCTTGCCAATACGAGTCAAATTTATTTTCGCTCTCATTGCCTTCTGCATCAGAACCTTTTCCCTCCGCTCTCACATGCCGCAAGCCCTTAGCTTCACTTGTTTCAATCATTCCATAATAGTCCACGCCATGAACACGCCAGAGATACGTTATAAGAGTGTCCAGCAATTCAACACCCTCAAGGCCCTTCACAGATGTCAACCCCCTTATGATTACGACTGGACCAGTTGAACCACTGTGTGACTTATCCCTACCCGATTTTTCGTTTTCTGAACCTGATAACATGTTTTCCTGAATTCCTTTCTCAGAGTCTAGCTTACGCACAAGGGCTTGCGCTAGCTCAGTGTCACTTATGATTCTCTTTGGATCAGAACAGAAACTGGGTGCTTTAGGTGCGGCTGAAAGAAGATCGGTTTCTTTAGCTTCTCCCCTAGAATTTCTTTTCCTTTTACCACCACCGGCTTCTTCATTCTCAGAATTTGGTTCGCTGATCCGGTTGGATTTATTCAATGCTGTCACTGCAGGACCTCTGGAACAAATCAAGGGAAAATTATGAACTTTAGAGATAGCAAATTTCACAAATGTGGGGAAAAGGCCAAGGAAATGATCTTACAAGTCTAGTGCCCCACTCTGTAAATCAAGTAAGAAATCATTTGCTACCTTCTGTGCAAGTTCATTTCTCCTGAAAAATTTCAAAAGAATATATACAATCAGAAACACAATTTAAATGAAAAAAGAATTAAAATAAACCAAGACTAAAATATCAAGAGTTCAAGAGAACATGTATAGTATTAATCATACCAATCGGCACTATTAACAGAAGATCCAATTGCTATTAATGGCTCTTGAACTCACCTTTCTATCACAGAAAGTAAATTTGTTGGATGATACTTATCTTTCAACCTGGACGCACAACATAGATTAGCATGTTAATCGGGTAGCTTGCAGAATTTCCAAGAAGAAAGTAAAAGAAGGAATCAGATAGAGAAAATCACCATGCTTCCTCCTTGTGAGTGTTGAAAAAGACACGTTTCTGTGTTGTAATGTACTCTGACTTATATTCTTGATATCTGCATCAGGAAAAAGGACATTACCCCTGCAGCTTTGCGAGAAAACATTTCAAGCACCAAAGATAAGTTGCAGTTACCTGCGTTCAGCTTCAGATGGCAGTATATCATCTTCTAACTCCTGGATAAACTGTTTGTATGACATCAATCCGTCCCTGGATGAAGGAAGTACACCACTATTTGTGAAAAAATGCAAACAACCAGAAGGGCTACAAACGGCACAAGTAGTGTGCTGCTATCTAGGAGCAAAACAATGGCTTTATCTCGTATTCAGCAGCAATTCTGGAACAGAGATGATAGATTTCACAGGTTTGAGAAACAATATTTTTGTTGCTAATCTGAGCAATTGTAGTCTCAGACATTCTCGAGCTACCAGGAAGAAAGCATACACGCCTACTTGGAGAAAGAACATTCTATAAAGTATATATATCCGATTCTTTAACCATCATAAGAACGTTCCTAACTCCTAATTTTTACACATTTACTAGATTAATAATCTAGTTATCAACAAAATAAACACACCTTTGAGTACCACCACTGTTAGAAGCATCACCATAGCCTCCGCGACCTCCCTCCCAGTCTCCTAAGAGAAATTCACAAAAAAAGTATATATTGATATCTCTCATCTTATATAGAATGCTTGTTCGAAAACAGAATTTTGAATAAAGCGCTCAAATTGTTTGCAATCAACAGCTAGAGAGAAAACACACAAAGCGAGCACAATGAACCATGCTAGTCACATGAACAATCAGTCCCAATTTATAAGAAAGTCTGACAATAGTCATTTTATACATATATCACAAGAAAACAAAACAAATGCTGATACTCGCGACAGAATGTCTCACCCTGATAGCGCCCCATAAAGCGGCCATGAGGCCTTTCATCACCATAACCAGGTCTCCCACCCATTTCACGGTCATATCCTCCACCATAGTCATATCCAAATCTATCACTCCCAAAGAAGAATCGAGTACCAATCAGATAAGCCTCCAAAACGATGGCATACATCAATTATTGATACAAATGAGAGGACAGTTTAAGTTTGAGAAAGGTGACTTGATCTTCTATTGATGATGCACTTGTTTTATCTCAGCTGAGTAACAATGCAATGCTATTTGATAATAAATTTATTTCAATATAATTATAATTCCCGTTTCATGTCAGTAGAATCAATAACAAAGTTTATGGTTTTCAGAAATTTGAGTCACTCTCATTTCTTACTTTTTCCATGTGAATGGAGCTTGATGTACCCAAAAAAATTCCCAAAAAACGTTGCAGAAGAAGATTACCTTCTGTCCGGTGGACCATAGCCACCACGGGGACTACCACGGCGACCATCATAGCCATTATCATCCCTCCGATGTCGCTTATTAGGAGGCGAGCGTCGCAGGGGAGGAGAGTACCTCCTGTTATCTCTATACGGTGGCGGAGGACTCACACTAGGCCGCCTCTTGTAATCCCTGCGAGGCGGAGGAAGTGGCGAACGGTCACGTTCACGGCGATTAAGCGGACGTTCGAGGTCTCTATCGTCACGCCGCTCGCGAGAATCTCTTTCACGGCGGTGAGGAGGCTGTTGCTCTTGCTGTTCCGGTAGATGTTCCTGATTCGGCGGTAATGGAGGTTGTGAAGGAGAAGAGGTTTTCTCAGGAAGGTGGATGTCGACAGCATCGGCCGGAGGATTAGTCACATCGGCCATTTTGGTGGAGAAGATCGGAACCCTAGAAATCGGGAAGTATTGATACGCTCCCGAGAGCCTTTACGGGTCTTGCTCGTTACTGTCACAGTGAACCCCTAATTTAGCTGGGCCTTACTCAAGAGGCCCATCATCATTTGCGAGTTAAAACAATTTAAGTAAGATAACTTATTTTTTGTATAATTTCTTATTTTATCATCAATTTTAAAAACGAATATATACGAAAATTCATATTCATTTCTACATGTACCGCATTTCTAATGAATAATATTTACTTTTACCTCATTAAATCACAAAAAGGTTTAATTGCACCGCAAAATCTAGTTTGAGCTTGCCACACCGATCATTTATTAATGCTCCACTTTTACAAAGACAGAGACAGAAGAAATGCTTTTGTAAGTTTTCACTTTAAAGTGAACTTTGAGACTGTCTGTCCAAAAATAACCCATCAAGAGTCTCAGATCCAATCAGATTCCACAAGATCATGACCACCTCCACCGTCCTCCTCCTCCTCTCCCTCCTCACTCTAAGCTCCGCACAAACTCCACCGGCACCGGAACCCGTCGCTGCCGACGGACCTTCTTCACCGATAAACTGTCTACTAAGTATGCTAAACGCAACAGAATGCTTCTCATATGTTAAAGTAGGTAGTAATGAGACTAAACCAGAAGCTGCTTGTTGCCCTGAGCTTGCTGGAATGATTCAGAGCTCCCCGGAATGTGTCTGTAATCTTGTCGGTGGTGGCGCATCGCCGCATTACGGTGTCAAGCTTGATAAGCAAAGGTCTGAGGAACTTCCTTCAATCTGTGGTGTCAAGGTTCCACCTCCTAGCTTGTGTTCAGGTAACCGTTCGATCATATTCAAAACTTAATCCAACGGCTTAGCTCTCTGGTTACTAATCTAGTGATAATTCTGTAAATTATAAAATCATCTCCTTCATTTCTTACTATATTTACAACCACTAATTAAAATGTTTTGGAAATAATGTTTGTTTTCTTGGTTTATAGTTCTGGATTTTCCAGCCATCCCTCCAGCAGGAAGTGAAAATTCTACAGGTAAATTTATAATTTTTGTATTTTCGAATCATATTGAAATAGTGCTACATTTTTAACAATGAACATTTTATTTTCTTTTTGGTTATTTATAGTTAAGATCTTAAAAAGTTGTGTGAATTGATCATCTCTTAAGAACGTTAATTAATTAACTGGTTAATGTTTCAGGCTCTGAAGGAAAAGATAAGAACAATGGAGGTATGAATAATAAAGATTATGGAGCAGCTTTCAAGTCCCTCATTTTGGGGTTGGTCATCATTTTTTCTTTATTCTGAGCAATTACATAGCTTTACTAGGTGATGCACCATATACTTACATCTATGTGTGTTTGAGTTTATAACTTTACATAGCTTAGTGAGTTTGAGTTCAGAATGTTATGTATAGAGATATTATTTTTCACTATTTTTTCGTTCACTCGTTGAAACAATTATAGGAGACATGGTATTCTCATTGATGCCAAGAAACTAAATTTACCGGATGAGATAGTCGAATGATTGGAATCAGTGAAAGAGAAGTTTTGATTCGGTTTTTACAGAATTGATAACCAAATTTTGCTGATCGTGCTCTGTTTGTTAATAGTCTGTGAAGCCACTTCTCTCTTGTTATGCACTCAGGACGCGTCGAAATCTTTAGTTCGAAGCCTATCTTACGAATACACAATCTTAGTCATGCAGCTTGATTTACTGCCTTTACTTATTGTTATTTTTGGACTGAAACAATATGTTAACTGAAAGTCTGAAACACTATGGTGACTGTGAACACAACTTCGTAACATAGATACTAACTCCCAACAACAAAAATACACCACATTGATTTGACTATTTCCAAATAATGAAAAAAAGTACTCAAATGTGTAACCTTCGCGGAGGGATTAAACCCCCAGACAAATTTGGTATCGAGTCCTCCGATCCAAGATTATCAATCGGTGGTCGCCTTCTATGGTTATTAGTAACGGATTGGTACGCTAAACCCAGTGCCAAAGCCTAGCACACAAGCAAATATGTAAAAGGATATTGAAGATGGAACTATCACATATGAAATTTGAATTTTAGATATACACTTACAATATGATCATGTTCGGGCGGAGCATAAATTCCGGCATTGATAGTTGTTCTTCTCCGGCAAGTGGCGGTTGGTGGTTCTGATATGTTCTTAAAACCTGTTGGAATCACTAGAACTGGTAAACCAACAAGGTTTCCCATACAGACTTTCTCCCAATCAGTTACGTTTCCAACAAAAGCATCAACTGTAAAGCTCCTCTCTACTTCTCGAATCAACTTCCCACGAGCTCTTTGGGCCTGAATATAATCGACAGCTGTAACTACACGAGCACGGCGCAACTCAACCGGCCATTGATCTTGAGCTTCATAGAGATCATCTTGACCGTTTCTTTGCCATTCATCAAAATGAGATAACATGTCTACGTCCATTGTGAAATTCATAATCCCTTGAACCGAGTCCACTGTATAATTTAGTTCAAAAGGGACCATCTTGACACCTTTCATCGCAAGAACTTCCACCACCTGAAGAATCAAATGTGGAATTTACACAAACTTGATTATCACAGATAAAACATAGTTCATTGTTATATTTGCAATTAGCATTTAACAATTTGTTACCTTCATGTCTGCATCTTTGGTAAACCCAACAATGAGTTTTGTAATATCCACAGAGAAGGGATCTTCAAAAGCAATCTCTCTGGAAGACAGATCCTCCGGATCTTTCCCTTTCATAGCTTCAAGAATGACAGCGCAGTCCGCTGCTGTTCTACAGAAAGGTCCCAGCTTATCCTGTGACAAGAGGAGTTGCATTTTTCAGAGTTGTGTGCTATCAAATTTTAAACTCGCCTAGAAGAATCGCATTAAGAGACCGCAGCTTTTTTAATTATACCAGACTCTCAGATATGCTCATCACTCCGGTTCTACCAACACTCCCAAATGTCGGGCGCAATGCCGTTATGCCACACCGAGCTGCAGGGTATGTCATTGAACCCGCTGTCTCTGAGCCTATGGCAAACGGCACCATACCTACAAACGTTGTACCCAAAAAATGGAAGAAAAAGTTTACTTTTTTAGGTTTAGGCCAACAGAAACATAATCTTGATTCATTTTATTCTATAAAAACTAACCAGCCGATGTGGAAGCAGCTGGTCCAGCTGATGAACCGGTGGAGAATTCCTCGATATTCCATGGGTTTCTAGTCCGTCCTCCGAACCAGATGTCATCATACGCCAGAGAACCTGAGACAAGCTTTGCTACTAAAACTGCACCTGAAGCTTTTAATCTAAACGCACGAAAAAGAGCAAGCATCCGGTTGACGCTGTCAAGATAACTCCAACAAAATTAAAACAACAAAAAAAGATAAATATGGTGAAAATTTGATTTCAGGACCTTTTGTAAACCCATGCTTCAATATCAAGAACTTGGTCTTTAAAAGAAGTTGAACCCCACGTTGTTTTGTATCCGGGAACCGCAACTATATCCTTCAAACCATATGGAATCCCGTGAAGAGGTCCTATAACACACACAAAAAAAAAAAAAAAATCATCACCAGAAGCTTGAAACACCAAATAGGTCAACAATCCAACGATCAAATCTATCGCATGAGAGAAAGATACCGAAAGATACCAAGATAAGTTCCTTGAGAGAGTAAATCATCAGCTTCTTTGGCTTGTTTGTATGCCAATTCTTCAGTATAAGTGACCACAGCTTCAAGAACATGATTGTACCTATTTTTTTGAAAAAAGAATCCCCATTAGCAACATCAGCGCATATTAGTACCTTGAAAACACTCAGTAAGAACGGAAGCTAGCTACTGTACCGTTTTAACTGCTTGAGATAAATACGAACAAGTTCCTGGGAAGTAATTTGTCTCGTCTTTATAAGTTCTCCAAGTTCAAGAACCTGCCATAAACCTTTGTCTAATCACATGAAAACTACCCATCTATTGTAACAACCACAATAAAAAAGGAGATGACTTACGCTCATGAAGGCGATATCTTCTTCGCTTGTGGGGAGTTGTACTCCAGATACCGAAGGGTACTTGAACTTTTTGCTGTATACCCGTGGAACTTCTCTATTCCAAGATGGATTAAATACCAGTGGGGACGAATTTTCCAATCCGCCATTCTTGGTGGCCACTAATTTCCGGTTGGTTCGAAATATAGGAACATTCATTTCAGTAGCCCCCTCTGTAATCTCCTGAATCTACATATATCCCAAAACATTAAAACTCCTATTCAAGAATAAAAAATACACTTTTCTTTCTCAAAAAGTATGATATAAACCAAAATGACTTATTGCTGTTACTCTTATTCAAGAATGGAAACAAATGAACAAATCTAAATCAATTCAAACCAATCCAACCAATAACAAGCCAAAGACCACTCAAAACCAAAGTGTGGAACTTGAATCAGTACTGTCTAAAACCGAGATATAAGCAAATAGTATTCCTAATCAGGAACAAGAACGTCTCAATTTTTACCTTAGTTTCATTGAAGAATACAGAATCAATCAACTCAAACATGTTGTGCAAACACTTAGTCTTCTCTGGTAATTCAGTTTGAGCTATGTTACTGTCCTGATCATAAAACATTATAAACCGACATCAGCTACCCACAAAAATAAAAGAAACAAAATCAGAATTTTCACATCGGCAAAGAAATTGTAAAATCACGGCACGGAAAATTCACTTTCCGGTCCAACATATACCAGATTTTCTTACAGTTTCTCACCGTTTCAATAGAAGAGCGACAAGGAAGACGATCAGAGGCTAACTCAGAGCAGAGAATATTCGACCCCGAAGGATTTATTGCGTCCGTACAAAAGACCGTCAAACCTAGGAGGAGGAAGAAGACGAGGAGGGGAGCACACGTGGCGCTCCATGGTGTGACCATCGTCGTCTCTAGGTCGTGAATCGCTTCTTTTGTGTACTCTTGAACGAGAGAGAGGAAACGGAATGAGAGAGTCGTTGACTCTGAGTCAGCTTCTCCGGTTAGGAACTCAAAAGTCCATAAAGTTACACAACTATATAAAGTTTAAAAATCAAAATCAAATTGCATTAAACAAAAGAAAAAAAAAAAAAAAGGAGAGTCGTCTTCTATCTTCCTATCAGAGACAACGGTAGTGGGTAGACGTTTAATTGAGTTGAGTGGTACTAAAAACACATACAACTCTAAGATTTTTGCTGCAATGTCTTATACAAAGTCATTTCGAAGATTCTTGTGAATCGTTTGAAGGTATTACTTCCCCACTTCATAGAATGATCAATGACTAATAAAGGTGTTTGTGTAATTTTTTTTTTTTTTTTTTAAAGGTGTTTGTGTATTTGCTCGTATAGAGGTCTAAATATTAGTTTTGGAGAAATCAACAATTTATCTCACTGCAGGCGCCGTTGATATGTTTAGCTAGCTCGATTCCCATTTGTTTTGGGAAGGTTTTCATTGCGATATGATACCTTGGTTTCCCACTGCTCACTAAAGCCATGGCATCCTCTGATTATGATCCGCTTCTTGATAAGATACATTTCCCTTTGGAGAAACAGAAACGGAGTATTTAAGAGGGCTTTTTCTTCTAGAGATACTTGGCTTCAAATTCGAAATCACAGGCCAAAAGTGGAGTGGGAAAAAGGGGTATGGTTTACCCATTCTACTCCAAAATTTGCTTTTATGGTATGGTTGGCTTGCAGAAACAGACTCTATACTGGAGACCGTATTAGAAGTTGGAATACAGGGGCTAATATTAGCTGCATTTTTTGTGATGAACCTGTGGAAACAAGAAACCATTTATTTTTTTCCTGCCAGTTCTCAGAGGAAGTCTGGAGGGGCTTAGCTCGAGGTTTGCTAAAGCAAAGGTACACTCCTGATTGGGATACTCTAATGACTCTACTCAGGGACGAAAAGGAACCTCCTGTCACTAAGTTTCTCTTGAGGTATCTCTTCCAAGCGTCTCTTTACTCGATTTGGCGTGAGAGAAATAGGAGGAAACATGGGGAGAAACCCATTTCTGCTTCCGGTCTAATTTCTTCTATTGATGCCACCATTCAAAGCCGTATCAGCTCTGTTCGCAGAACTGATATGAAGATGGAAGGGGCGCTCCAAGCTTGGTTCGCAACAAGACTTTGATCAGTTTTAAAAGTTTGATCTGTGATTCTTTTCATTGATTAGTCTTTGTACAGTCTATTTGCCTTAGACTCTTTTCCCAATTCTTTCACTCCGGTGTAAAACAGCTGCTCTTTTGAATANTTTTTAATAAATTTAAAAAATTATTAAAAAAAAAAAAAAAAAAAGATACGTTCTCCTCATGGAGGACAAACACATCCTTTCATTTGTACTCAGCCCCAATCAAGACATTTACATTAGGATTTACTGATTAGCGATTAGACTTTATTAATACAAAATCATACTTTGATTAGCAAACCCTCTACAAACATTATAATATACACTGATGTTTTTCTTTTGGGGTCACGAATGCACAAAATAGTAATGTTCATAATTACAACCCGCACAAATGTTCATAATAATAACAACCACATATGTTCAAGTCCATTGCTTACTATGCCATTATTTACAAAATCCCAAACTGAGCCCTTGTATCTCTCTCCTTCAGCCTAAATACTACATCAGATTGGCCACTTGTGATGTCACCATCATGTTCTTTGCTGCCATATTTCGTTATGGATATTGTCATCTTCGTCCCCAGCGCAAAGATTCCATGTTCCTCGCGATATTAGAGAGATCAAAACAGAGGAAGAGCCAACTCCAACAGTCTGTATGTTCGTTGCCTTCTTCTTGATATGAGTTGGAGTCACAGCTGATTAGTTCCATTCCAGTGGTCTGGTCACTGTTTTCGAACTGGTAGCTCCACTCATCGCCGTCTTCATAAATTTGGTCTAATCCAGGATCATTGCTTCTCTCAGATTCGTTCGTCAAGATACGGACACCACATTCAACAATCTTGCAGTTGTTCAATCGGCTTCTGATTTCAAAGAATATCTCGCTTCCCTCTTCGAGGCATATCTCTTCTACGGGCAAGTCACAATGGAATATACACAGATGTTCCGTTCCAATTCTAGGGGACACACAAGGGTTTTTGTAAAAGGCAGATCCACTCTTGCCTGTGATACGACACCACAAACCAAGATATCGGTATCCCCTTTTCCGCTGGTTAGGCAAAACTTTGACGCAGACCTTAAACCGAGAGGATGCTGAGAAAGTACCACTACCCTCAGGTCGAATGGTTAAGGTATTACCTCTGGCTCTGTGATTGAACTCTGCAGGCATTACTCTTCCGGGTAAGCATGCAAATCCGTCACGAAATGATCGTTGAATAATTGCTTTTCTTGATTCTCCAGCAAGTTTAAAGCAGTTTGTGAAGATGAGTTTTGCATTTGGAGTGTTTAAAGGGCAAGTTACTCTCACCAGTGATTCACAACCGTTTGCCATTAGCAATGTGAGTGTACCGGGGAGTTCTGGCAATGATGCGAGCTTTTTGCAACCAGAGAGGTAAAGGCTTTGTAGTCCACAGTGATCTTTGATGCAATCCGGAATCTCCTCGATTCTAGTGTAGCTTAAGTTTAGACGTCTTACTCTCGTGGGGAGATGTGTGATGGTCTTGATATAGAAAGCACGAGACAACTGCTTAGTTGACGCAGGCACTACTTCGACAGTGTCTGTAGTAATATCTGGAAAACTTCTCAATCGTGAGCAGCCAAACATTTCCAACTCCTCTAGATGATGAAGATTCGCAATGGAGAATGGTAGCTGTACTAAACTCTCGCATCTAGTCAGATTCAATCTCTCCAGGTTTGTAGCATTTGAAAGATCTGGGAGTTCCTTCAACTGTTTCGACCATGACAAATCCAGCTTCTTGAGATATGTTAGCCGCTGAATGTAGGGTCACACCATGGAAAAACATTACAACATAATAACAATGATAATAACAATTTGTTTTGTACATTTGTACATTGTACTTGCTTATGAAAGTTCCCTTATGAATTCCATGTTATACCGCTAAATATTAGTTCGTGCATTTTAATGGATTTGAAAATCCAAGTGATATCCCTTATTATTCACTCAATGATTTTCAAATCCTTATATGTTATTCATTACCTAATTGATAAATAAAAAGTAAAATCAACCCTTTATTCAATAACAAAGATTTAAATATGAATTTGATTTCAAAATGGATTTGATAGTGTTTTCTGTTAAAAATTTTAGTCATACTTTGTTATTTTGAAATTCTTTGACTGGAAAATATCATAACTATTACGAGTATTCAATTACAAAAACCTTTAAACAACATTTTTTACAATTTATTTTAACTTTCAAAAAACCTTTAATTTTTTTAAAAAACCTTTAAACTTAAAAAAAAAACACAAAAAATCAGAAAAATTACACAAAAAAAAAAAAAAAATTAATGGTCATTCAAAATGAAGTTCGTGATAACAGAATGCATAAATGACTGAAAGAAGATTTGGGTGAGCATATCTAGAAACAATTTGATGCAACCCAACAATTAGAACCAAGTTCGTTTCTTTTATCGTTTCCCGTTTACTCTATTATATTTTATGTTTGTATTTTTTTTTTCGATTTTGTGAAATATATCTAATATTCCGAATAATGTAAATATTTGTGTTTTTAACAATGTAATATTATTAATTTAAATAATTATTTTGTTAATTATGGATTAATTAATAATTTAACAAAATTTGAATTAAAATAAACAATTTTAAAAAAAAACAATAATTTAAAGGTTAAAGACCCTTGATTGGGGTTCTCTAGTGGAAGGAAGATTTAGTGAAATGTTGTTTGCGGGTTGATTAGATTAGTTTATCATTAATTATATGATTAGTTTAATGATAAAAAACTTTTAGTGATTCCTTGAGTGGGGATGGTATAATCTAGTGTATTAATACAAGGTAAAACAAAATTATCTTTGCTTGAGTCTTGTTTGTTTTTGAGGCCGTTGACTATATCCACATTTCAATTTGGTTCAAAGGATGTTGGGATATGCAGGGATTGTCAAAAACACGTGAAAAACCTCTCTAGTAGTGGACATATGATATAAAACAGAGGGAGTATTTAGTTAAATATAGTTTACCCATAGACAGATAATAATAATAACTAACCTGAGGTCCTTCCCACAGCTTTTCGAGTTGGCTATCCCGCATGTGTAGTTCGACGAGCTTTTCTGGGCAAAATCTATATGGAAGATTCTTTCTTGGGTATGCGTTCCAATGTAGTAACTTTAGACCAGGTGGAAACTCCATCTTCTCGGGTATGTACACTCTATCATTCCCGTCATATCGTGTCTTGTAAACACGAAGGAATCGAAGATCACACATTTTCCTAAGCGCTCTATCATTAATAATCACTTCCTTGATTCCTGATGTATCAAGGGATATGCCAGACACAGCTCTGGTACCCTAATTGTTAGCACAATAGGTAAAGAAATGTTAATATTCATCAAGCAAAGTTTAAAGGTGTAAAGGAACCATGGAACAAAGCAAATCAAAGAAAAACTTACTGTATCATTTTCAAGGACATCACATATCTCTTGAGCATCAATTAAGATTTGGCGTTTCCGAGGCTCTTGTCTATGAATGGTTTGTATACCCATTTGTTGTAGTAACTTGTGCATCACTATTTCCCCTTTGATGGATTTGTACACAAGAGATTTATTTTCTAGGATTTTCAATCCGTGTTTGATATCCAAGTTATCGTCAGCGAGCATGGCATGCATAAAATCACCATTTTTATAGTTGAAGAAGACTGCAATGTAGAGAAACAGTCTTTGCTCATTCTCATCTAAACTTTCATAGCCGACTCTTAGCACGTCTTCGATATCTCTATCAATAATAGTTTCTAGCCTGCGTATTACATATTCCCATTCGTCCTCGTTCTTCCCATGCAAAGATGAACCCACCACACGTAGACCCAACGGTAGATTACCACAAAGCTTTGTGACACCTTTTACATGCTTTTTAAAACCATCAAATGGATACCTTTGTTTAAAAGCATTTCTACATAAGATCTTGTAAGCTTCTTCATCCGATGGAAACCCAACATTGTACATACTGTAAATATTATGTCGCTGCAGAAGCTCTTTGTTTTCAGTTGTCACAATAATCCTACTTCCAGGACCAAACCATGAAGTATCATTAGCCAAAGCCTCTAACTGCTTTACATCATTGACATCATCGAGAATGACAAGCACCTTTTGGTCGTATAGTCTTTCTTGTATTACACCTAAATGGCCTGTCTTCATACCATCTTGGTTCAGAATATTCGAAAGAAAGCTTTCTTGCAACCGCAACTTAAAACCTATCTCATCAAGACCACTATGATAGCGTCCCCTAATGTTTTCCACAAAGCAATTAAGCTGAAACCTGTCGGAAAGTCGACTTTGCAAAGCTCTAGCGATGGTAGTCTTACCAATGCCTGCAGGACCAGAGATTCCCACCATCATAGTTACACCATAATCTAATTGCAACAAAGACTCCATATTCCTCAAATGAGTCTCAAGTCCAACCATATCATCAAAATCCTTTGATGGTGTAGCGTTCAGTTTATCTGACACATCTCTTGCAATTTTCTCAATCATTTTTGCTTCATTGTCCCTACCAAAAGAGAAAAAAACTGTTTCTATCAAATCGTCATGCGAAAAACAAAAAACATAAAGTAACAACCTTAAACCTTTTCTTTCCCACTTATACATGATTTCTCTTTCTAATAATCATTGGACGAGATATGATCCTATATATATTCACCACGACAGAAAAAAGAGAGGGTAAATTGTAGCTTGAACTCAAGCACAACACACTAAAAACATAACACCTATATATACCACTAAGTTAAATGAAATATTCTAACAAAATTAGCTAATTTTTTTTATAAAAATAATAATAATGGACCGCAGGCATAAGCTTGGTTTGCTTGGTCTCGAGATCACCACTACCATTAAAGTATTATAATAAAATAATAAAACCAAACATTAAATATCAAATTAATATTAAATGTTAATAAGAAAACGTTTCCGCCACCACAACGTAATTCCATTATTCTACCAAAAATATTTCTCAACAAAAAAAAAAATTATATGGTTTGCCGCAAAAAAAAGACATCATGCATAACCAAAAAAAAAAAATGATTCTATGATTTCACCAAGAAAAAAAAAATTGCCTCAAAATATGCTTTTACTATTTTCCCCTAAAAATATGTTTTCATTTCTAAAATTTGTTATATTTATCACTTACCAAAACATATTTCTAAAATATGCTTTTACTATTTTCCCCCAATTATAAAATTTAAAATCTTAAATTAATTATACATGGAAAATAGGTATATATGATTAATAAAAGTGGATATATGTGATTATGGGTATATGAGAATAGGTATTTAAGATAATTTATCTTCGATATTATATATCCATGCATGGTATCAAATATTAATAGGACTATTTTGGTTTTTACTCTAATTTATTTTTTTGTGTCAACTACCCTAACTCTTCTAACTCATCATAAAACATAATTTTCTATCTATTCTTTCTGTTGTGGGTGGCATAAAAACGAGTATATTAAACAATGAGACAGTAATCAGTCTCATAAAAAATATATAAAAAGAAGGAGAGCAAATTAAAATATTAATTACAAATTTGTTGAGTCTCTTAAAAAATCATCAGTGGTGTCTAGATATATATATATATAAAAAAATCTACAATATTTCTTTTTGCTTTTGTTTTTTCGTTTAGACACTTATGGCAAGACACCCCCACTAATGAAGGTCTAAAGCTGAGTTTCAATAATTTTACGAGTATATTTATTGCGGACATTGTAATGGGTGCCTTCCCGAACCANCCCCCCCAAAAAAAAAAAAAAAAAAAAAAAAAAAAAAGGAAAAAAAGAGTGTTTTAAAATTATTTGGGAAGACACCATTGCATTTTATTGATATTTTATCTCTCTTCCAATTTTATATTTGTCGATACTCACCAGATTTTCACTGTTTGAGATGCCCTAAGAGAA
The DNA here is from genome assembly GCA_900406245.1 of Odontarrhena argentea. NCBI lineage: Eukaryota > Viridiplantae > Streptophyta > Magnoliopsida > Brassicales > Brassicaceae > Odontarrhena > Odontarrhena argentea. Next base: position 851 of record OVAF01000066.1, on the reverse strand, counting down.
TTTAAAAAAAAAAAAAAAAAAATTTTGACCAATGAAGCACAAACCAGTTTAATAAGTGTTCTCCTGCTATGTTGCCAACATCGTTTAAAGCTTGCCTCCATTTTCGTCTTTCGTCCTCGGTTTTTTTAGCACAAGTATCATCGAAAGCACTTCCAAAAGTTCCGGTTTGGTTCCGCACATCAGATGGATCAACTCCATAAAAGATAGTCATCACTATTTGCCCTATATCTTCCTTGCACTTCAATATATACAACAACTCATCTAAACACCATCTTGATGAAGCATAGTTCTCAGAGAGTACCACAATTGAGATCCTCGATTCTCTAATGGCTTGTGTGAGTGCAGGGACGATAGTTTGGCTTCTCTCGATACCTTGATCATTGAACATTGAAATCCCATTACAGTCAAACTGCTTGCGTAGATGACTCAGAAATGTTTTACGAACATCTGGTCCATGGAAGCTCGGGAATACGCGGTATCTCCATGTGCGAAGTGAAGAAGAGGTAGCCATGACAAAGAGTGGCAAGAAATTATTACGAATACATATACAAAATTTTCTTTGGGTGAGCCATAAGCGTTGGATAAGATGAAAAACGCGTATTGACCATTGACTTTTGAGAAGCAGGGATGTGAAGTTTTTGCAGTTTTTCCGACGAGAGAGAAGAGAATTTATTAGTAGGAGCGAGCTAGGTAGAATATTCTAAAACCCGTCGTGACTGGTATCGGAACATTGGTCAGAACAGCAGTTAATATCCAAAGAAAATGCCAGTTGCAAAAAAGAAAAATTATAATTATAAGGGAAATTACCCTAAAAATACCCCAACTTAATTCGGATTTGATAAAAAATACCC
>OVAF01000065.1:61351-81777 GCA_900406245.1 Odontarrhena argentea | reverse complement strand
ACATTTCAAAGTTTTTTTTTTTTTTTTTTTTTCAAATAGTTTACATAGGTGTTAGACATTATATGGTCCTCCAACTACTCTCATGAAGCTCTTCTACACATAAATACTAACTAGTAAGGTCACACCTAATTTTTGAAATGTTCCATTTTGAAAATTTCCAAGTTCTTATACAGTCAACAAAAAAGTTAGTAGTTTACTATTTAAAATCATTGGCTATAATTATTTATAAAATTATCATTTATGAAAATGTTGCATTCTCCTATCTATATATCCAGGATAATCTATACAAAAGAAAATTTGACAAATAAATCAATTAATTTATATTTAAATTACTGATGATGAATTTATTTTTCTTAGTAAAGTCAAACTAAATGATTAGCACAATATTTTATATATATGAAATAAAGACATTTTTTGTGACAAAGAAAATTAGATCCTTGACTTTAAGCATATATATAAGAACAAAGAAAAGGGTTTAATTGAAAGTTGACATTAATTATCTAGACAAAAATATTATTTTCTGATATTATTATTTGTAAATAAAGTTATGGATGATGAAATGATACATCTCATTTAATACAAATATCTTATATCATAAAAACAATATGTATATTGAAAAGATTTGTATATATCTAATAAAAGTGTTTTGTATAATTTTAACGATAAATGTTTAAGGCTGATAAAAAAAAAAGACTAGGACTTGTAGTCTGGTTTGTGCTAGTACCGTCACTGCGTCACTGCGTAGGTTCGAATCTACTTTAATGCATAATATTGTTGAACTGTTCCCAAAACTAAAAAGGTTAGATAAAAGAATATATGATTGACTTGAGTTCATCCATACAAAAATGAGTAAACCAATAATATAATATGAATAATTTATTAATTTGCTTTGAATTTAGAAAATTATCTTCCATTTTCAAAGAATATTTTTTTTCTATATTTTTGGTCAAAATATATATCATACAAGGTAATAAGATTACCATATGTGTCATATATACATATTTGAATTAAATTAAATAAAAGTTACTTTTGAATTATTTTACCTCACCAATAGAAAAAGTCTATATTTTTACCGTCTTTCCCTTTTCTGATTTCTTTTTTATTTCCATTATTCTTAAATCACATTTTTATATAAATACTGCATAACTTGTGAAATAACAAAGACAAAAAAAATTGTCACAGAAAAGCTCAGGCAACAAAATGAGTTACGACGAGAGCTCCGGTAGTGAACAAAGTTCTTTGGCGAACATCAAGAGGAACGAAAAGAGAATCTGCTATCGTCATTCTCCTCAACATATCCAAATTCTCGAAGCGTACTTTGTTTTTAATAATTAAAACCTAATTTATCTTTTATAAAACAAATCTTTAATACCTAGTTCACAAATTTTTGGACTAGTAATTTAATTATTTATTGTTGAATTATTAAATTTGTATCAGGTATTTCGAGAAATGTCCCCATCCAAATGAATCTCAGCGTCAGACACTATGCAGGGAGTTGAATCTAGATATCGTCCAGATAAAATTCTGGTTTCAAAACAAGAGAACACAAAGCAGAGTATATATATATATTTTTATCAAATCCTTTAATCTAAGTTATAGTTATTTTAACCCAATTATATTTTTATGATTTTTTTTTTCAATGTATTAGGCTCAAGATGAAAGATCTACTAACATGTTGCTTCGTGGAGAGCATCAAAACCTTCTATATGAGAACGAGGCAATGTCAGAAGCATTGAAGAATGTGATTTGCCCGCCTTGTGGTGGTCCTGCGTTTGGTGAAGAGGAACGCAATCGCAATTTCGAAATCTTGCGACAGGAAAATGCATATCTCAAAGCGGTGGTAATCATCCGATAGAAATATTTTATAAAATAGATTTATTTTTTAAAAAATTGAGTTTATTTGAACAATCATCATATTTTTATTTAATTTTACGAACAAAACTTACAAAACGATATTCATCGATTTAAAAAGATAATATAAATTATAGATATAAACATGTCATGAATTCCATGAATATCAAATGATTTTGAAGTTTTTCATTAACGTTAAATTTGTAACTAAGAATTTTCACTAACCATTTTTTTTTTTTTTTTTTTGAAATTAATATTTTATNTTGCCAATGCCAATGCCCGTAACTATTGTGTGGCCATGAACAACGTCCACCTACCAACCATGGATCGTAATCACACCTCGCCCGAAACTAATCCAAGGCATGTCTTCGAGTCTAGCCTTGTTGGACTACCACCTCTCCCAACGGTCGAACCGCAACATCTATCTCAGATGGATGTGGATCAGTTGTCTGAAACCGCGGCAAATGCTATTGAAGAGCTCAAGCTGCTGTTTTCCTACGAGTATGCTTTTTGGGTTACGTCGCCTGTCGACAGAACATGTGTGATCAATCAAGAGACCTATAGGATGTTGTTCAAGCACACGGTTAGAAAATTCAGGAGCCCGAGTGCTCACATCGAGTCTTCCAAATCATTCACGGTTGTTCCTATAGAGGCAACAAAATTGATCGAGATGTTCACTGATGTGGTACGTGAAAAATAAAGACTATTTGATTAATTGTGAAGTGGGTGCATTTTCAAAGTATTTTTTGTTGGTCTTAGAAAAATATATCTTGATTACCTTTTGACTTGTGTAGGAGAAATGGAAAGAGCTTTTTCCAACTATCGTGAACAAGGCCCAGGTGGTTCATTCGCTCGGATCTCATCTTCCTATAGCCCAATACTGTAGCTTGCAAGTGGTAAAAACTATATTCATCGTACAACTTAAAAGATTTATATGTTATCAATTCAATATTTCATTTAACCAACTTGTTGACCAGTTTATGGATTTAAATGTGACTGTAATTGATAGATCTGGGAGCAACTACACATTTTGTCTCCCCTTGTGCCACCAAGGGACTTCGTGATGGTGAGGTGTTGCCAAAATATCCAAGAAGGCCGTCTTTGGATTGTTGCTAATGTGTCAACTAGCATTATGGACTATGATGTAAACAATATCTGGTGTTGCAAGCGTCCCTCTGGTTGTGTTATTGAAGCCTTGCCTAATGGTTACACCAAGGTCTCAACCTCACAACTATTGTGTCTAATATATATATATTTTGTTCTTATGTATAACTTTGTTCACTAATGTTTATCAAAATTAATTATGAAGGTATTGTGGATAGAGCACGTTGAAGTGGACGATAAGATGAGTACCCCTCCGATGTATAAAGAGCTTTTAAGCAGCGGTTCCTCAGGATATGGTGCTCAACGTTGGATCGCTAGTCTTGAGAGAATGTGTGAGAGAATGGTTCTCTACTCTTCCCCAACCATCTCTTCCCGTGACTGGTCCCAAGGTATGTATCATTCTTACGACTAACTCAATTTTCGAATTGTGATAGTGAAAAAAAAAAGAAAAAAAAAATGGTAGTAAATTTTTTCTTTGTTTTCCTGGCACAAAAAAAAAAAAAAAGCTAATAAAAAGAAAGTTTATGTTTATATTGATATATAGTTTTCTGTTTTTAATTAAAGTTTAAAAAACTATTTCCTATACTGAGAGGTTTTGTTTCAAAATAAAAAATAGCATATATGTATATAATATATATAATAATAATAATTTAGATTTATCTTCTGTTTTTTTTTTTTTTGGATATATTTGGTTAAACGAGATTTCTACTTTTAATTAAATTTTAAAACCATATTTTCTCTATAGCGAGATCTTTTTCATTAAATTAAAACTAGCATATATTCATCAAAAAAAAAAAAAGATTTCTCTTTTCTTTGATATATTTTGACAAAATATTTTTCTTTTTTCTAATTAAAGTCTTTAAAAATATTTTCAATATTGTGATCTTATTTTAAAAAATCAAAACTAGCATATATATGCATATAATATCTGATCATCTAGATCATTTCTCTTGTTTGAAGTAATTAAAGTTGAGATAAAAATGTTGTTAATTATTTTAATAACAACATTAATTACCTAGGTGACACAACATGGCAAGGAAGAAAAAACATCATGAAGCTAGGGGAACGGATTTTAAAGGAGTACTACGAGGAACTTAAGATGCCCGGTAAAATAAATTTTCCTCAACTGTCAAAATGTGGAATCACAGTCTCCGTCAGGACAAATGGATTTGGTCAACCACCTGGCGTAATTGCCTGCGCAGCGTCCTCTATCACTCTCCCATATCAGCCCTTACACACCTTTGCTATGCTGCAAAGTACATTTGCTCGAAACGAGGTATACATATATATGTAGTATTTTTTTCTACATTATCGATTGGTTATGGTTCAGATTCAACTTTTTCATATTTTTAGTGAAGTTTTTGCTTAGATAATTGTTCGGTCTTGGTTTTGATTAGGATTCAATTTTGGCATTTTAGAACTAGCAAAAAGTAAAAGTATTAGAACCAAATTGAAATTTGTTCCCTTTTTTGGTCGGTTATTTATATTTATATCAAAATACATAATTACGGTGTGATTATATAAATTGATAACTCTTGAACAATGATATGATGAACCAAATGTCTATGTGATAGAGATAGTAATCTCTGATGATCAGAGTTGTATATTGATACACAATATATATAGGGACCATAGTGAATACAATTGATAGGCAAAGATCTCAACTGAATATTTACATAATCTAGATAATTATGATGAGATATTCACTATGCCAATACTATGTGACCAAAATTCATACATATACATGATTAAGCTTTTCTAGATCATATATGTTATTTTTTGGGGGTCTTATACGTTCAACGTTTGCATGTAACAGTGGGACATTCTTTCACTTATGCAAAGAGTCACTGAGCTCGGTCGCATCACCACCGGACTCAATGGAACCAACTATGTGAATATCCTCCGGGTACCAATATCTACTTCATCGGTCACTTAAATTTTTTAATATTTCGTTAGTTTCGTATGTTATATGTTATTGTCCTACGAACATGCAGAACTATGATATGATCAGGACGGGACAAAACTGGAGCAAGAACGACATGTTGATTGTACAAGACTGTCACATGGATGCACTAGGAGGAGTGTTAGCCTACGCTACTCTCAACATGCACACATTTCAAAGAATTGCCTCGGGTGAACTCGGTCCGACTTACGTGCCAATCCTTCCATCTGGGATCGTCATCTCACCCGACCGCGGCGATAGATTCCCGCCCGTGGCTGCTGACGGTAGTGGTAGTAGTCGTGGTGGTACGTTACTCAGCCTTGCTTTTCAGATCCTTGTGGCAGGCGAAGGCGTGGACCCTAGGCCGAGAGATGCTTATGAGAGGGCAGTGAACACAGTGACTCAGTTGGTCAGCACCACTACTCAAAGGATCAAGAACTTGGCCTCATTCTATCCTCATGTTTGAGTGAAGGAGAATATTCTCTGGATTATTCTCTATCCTTTTTTTATCTATATTTTATGCAAGAGATATTTTTCTTTATATCTTTTTCTATTTTTAAGACTTTCGTTTGGTTTATGGTTATTTTTCAGACATGATTTAGACATTTCTGATCGGTTATATTACCGACCGTGAGAATAATTAAACATTTGCTGTTGGTTTTTATATGATTTTCTTGGTTATATTAATATTCCTATGTTGGGGGAAATTATATTAGTTCTGGGTTATTATGGTTTTAATTGGTTATTATTATATATATATATATATATATTTATTTTTTGGACAAAGGGGTTGTAATAACAGCCTATAACTTTTGGGATATATAGATATGTTTGATAATAATTATGATGAAATTAGAGAAAATGATATAAATTTCAATGGATTTGTGAAATTATTGTATGAAACAAATTAAGAAGTGTATAAACTATGGAAGTTATCAATTATATATATATATATATATATATTTAAGTAGAGAAAATATATTTTTTTTATCACAAATCATAAAAATAGTATATATCCATTATATTAGAGAAATTCGTTAATCTGTCGCCACAAAGACTTAAAAATTTGTTTTCTTTTTCAAAAGAAGTCTTAAAAAAGAAAAAGGAAAAGAATTGACGGTACAAAGACGAAACCGGACGTACATGCAAAAATACCACGTGTAGATTTGTAATTGGTTAAAGAGAAGACGACACAAATATATATTTGCGGTAACATCACGCATCGTCACTTCATCACCACTACTTCTCCGAAACCAAAAACGCTTCGCCTATAAATTTCCCTCTGCTTTTAATTTCCATCAATCTCTTCATTTACAATCTTCTTTTCTTCTCCTAATCGAAAAGCTCTAATCGATTATCGAAAATGGCCGCCACTACCGAGAACCTTCCTCAACTCAAATCCGCCGTCGAAGGCCTTTCTGATATGAGGTTCGTGTTCCGATTCGACTAGTTTTTGCGGAAATCTGTTGGATCTTGGTGGATTTCGATTTCTAGATCTGAAATTTTTGGTGATGATTGTTTTGATCTGTTTGTGTGTCTTCTTTGTTCCAGTGAGAGCGAGAGGCGCGGATTCATCAACCTCGTTTCACGTTACCTGAGGTTCGTCTTTCTCTTTCTCGCTTGCAAATTATGTATTCGTAGATGTGTAGGTTCATGTTTCGATTTATTGTTGATTTTGTGATGATCTCGTATATTCTTGATTATCGGTGATTTCTGGAGTTGCTTTCAATTTGAATTTGCCGGTTAGGATTTGAAACGATTAAACTTAGATTGTGATAATACGATCGGATCTGGAGTTAGATCTGAGTTGTATTTTTCGTTTACCTAACAGTAGACTAATCTGTTCGTCGGTTGCTTATTTTCATATGAATATGAAGCGGTGAGGCACAGCACATTGACTGGAGTAAGATCCAGACACCTACTGATGAAATCGTTGTCCCTTACGATAAAATGGCCAACGTCTCCGAAGGTATTATAAGTTCATTGATACGGATCTGATTAAGAAATTTTGTATATGCTTCAAGTGTCTCTGTTTTTCTAAAACGATGTTTGTGTTTGAAAATGATGTAGATGTTGCTGAGACCAAGAGTCTTTTAGACAAGCTTGTTGTGTTGAAGCTTAATGGAGGCCTTGGGACGACAATGGGATGCACCGGCCCAAAGTAAGCCTTCTTTTGTCTATTTTTATTCTCTTTGTGAATCCAATTGTGTTTTTTTTCACTTTTGTAGTTGTTCCAGTATTTCCAGTTCAGTGTTGATACGGAATTTCTTTTAATTTATTTTATGGTGTACTTTTCCCACTGTGGAGATCTATTTGCCATGTCAACTTTGTTTGTGGACTTTCTGGTTGTCATACAGTATAAGTTTGTTTTCATTGCTAGTGGATGTAGCCTTTAAATTAAAGCTGGTGAACAGTTCCCTGTGAAGTTCTGGCATAGCATGTAGTAGTCATTCCAACATTTAGGAAGTAAGGAAATTAAACCTTGCTTTTCCTTTGCAGGTCGGTTATCGAAGTTCGTGATGGTTTGACGTTTCTTGATCTGATTGTTATCCAGATTGAGGTTCGTCGTTTTCTTTATTACCCTGCCTTTCTATCACCTCGATGTTTGCTAATCCTAATGCCCAATATATTTGTTCTTCCACAGAATCTGAACAACAAGTATGGCTGCAAGGTTCCACTGGTTCTCATGAACTCGTTTAATACCCATGATGACACACAAAAGGTACTTATTTTTCTCTGTGGATCACATTCCTTCCCTGTAAAAGATTATGTTAGTTCTTTTTGCTGACTGTGTTTTTCTCATTTTCAGATTGTGGAAAAGTACACCAACTCAAATGTTGACATTCACACTTTTAACCAGGTTTGTAGCTTGGATTCACATCAAATTAGCAAATTAAAGATTCTTTTGAATTGAAAAACTGACACCAGAACCGCAACTAATAATGTTTACTTGCGATTTTCTAGAGCAAATATCCCCGTGTTGTCGCAGATGAGTTTGTCCCATGGCCCAGCAAGGGAAAGACCGACAAGGATGGCTGGTATGATTTCATTTTGTTATGTCCACAGGCTTTCACATATTAGTACTTTTCTTTGTTCGCCCTTCTTGTGCTTTGTTATCAGTCAAGTTTTTTAACCGCGCCAAAACTATTTCAAATAATGAACAGCAACAGGAAACAGACTAACTCAAAATAATTATCATGATGCTTTAGATGGTTTTTCTTTTTCTTCAAAAATCCTTTTGTCCAAAAAAAGATGGTTATTCTTTCAATTCATATTAAGTTAGATTTCATCTCCCTACGTGATGAAGTATCACATTATAACTGAAATTACAATGCCTTGTGCTCTCTGAGACCAGTCCATGATTGCAGAGAACAAGAAGTTGTTCTTTTCCTAATAAATTATTCTGAAATCTTTTACTGAATATGACATATTTACAATTTAAATAAATGTCATCTTTGTGCTGGTTAGTCATATGCTGTGGTCATTAAACAGGTAGTTTTGATCGCCTTTATTTGAATTTTTATTTTGAGATCATTTGCATGAAATAATATCTTATGTGCGTTTATCAGATTGCCTGCTAATAATTTATCTTTGTGAAGGTATCCTCCCGGTCATGGTGATGTGTTCCCATCCCTCAAGAACAGTGGAAAGCTCGATTCTTTCATATCACAGGTTCTTGCTTTAAAACAGTTGACTCCTGTTTTCCCCAGCATTTAAGATTGGTATCCATGGATATTGAATTTTTTTGTTTTCTGTGTCTCACAGGGTAAAGAATATGTATTTGTTGCCAATTCAGACAACTTGGGTGCCATTGTTGACTTAAGTATGTCCTCTTTGTAGTTGACTTGTTTTGTCTTATACACAGTTTTATATAGCTAATCAGAAATTTAACATGAAAATCCCGTGCTGACTGTCTCGCTTGCCTTGTCCTTGGTCTAATTGCTGCAGAAATCCTAAAGCACTTGATTCTGAACAAGAATGAATACTGTATGGAGGTTACACCCAAAACTTTAGCAGATGTAAAGGGAGGAACTCTCATTTCTTATGAAGGAAAAACTCAGGTAAGTTCTTATATATGTAATTTCATGTAGAAATGTACCTTTTCTTATGCATAGCTATTAAATACCATTGATATATTGATATGTATGTTTATTAGATTCCTAATATATATAACAATTTTTCACAAACCTTTTTGCAATTCATGATCTCTAAAATTGGTTTTTCTCGTTTGTCCCAGCTTTTGGAGATTGCTCAGGTTCCTGATGAACATGTAAGTCTATACCTCTTAGTTGTTTTGCTTCTTGATACTATTTGGTTTCAATTTTTAGAGATTGTTGGAAAGTCTGTAGCATATTAATTACAGATTTAGGGAAAGTTGATAAAACCACTTTAGTTTTTAGAATAGTCTCTTGGAAGCTATTCAAAGCCCTTTTCTACCTCCTCTCGGCTTTTAGATTGATCTTATGAAAGGGTAATTGATAAAATATGGAATTCTCAACTGTTGTTTGTGCTTTGTTTTTGATTGTTGTCGCTGTATCACTACGTTAGAGGAGTTAATATGCCTGTGTTTTGATCCTTATTGTAGGTCAATGAGTTCAAATCAATTGAGAAGTTCAAGATATTCAACACAAACAACCTGTAAGTAATAATGTCTCTAAATTATCCAGAAAAACTAAACAAATTTGTAGACACTAATTGTGTAAGCTTACAGATGGGTCAACTTGAAGGCCATCAAAAAGCTTGTGGAAGCTGATGCATTAAAAATGGAAATCATTCCAAACCCAAAGGTGCCTGTGTTGCCTATTGTATAGTTTCTGATTTTTGTAATTTTCAATAGTTATCTAACTGAGATAAGACTGGAAATTATATTCAGGAAGTTGATGGAGTCAAAGTTCTTCAACTGGAAACTGCAGCTGGTGCTGCCATAAGGGTAAAAAGAGGCAACTCCTAGTGGCACATTTTGAATTACAAAATACAAACTGTAATTTTCTTTTATTCAATACTTTGTGTGATTTGAAACAGTTCTTTGACAAAGCTATTGGGGCAAATGTACCTCGCTCACGGTTCTTGCCAGTGAAGGCAACTTCAGACTTGCTGCTCGTCCAGGTAGAAACAGTTTCACCACATTTAGCTGTAAAACAGAGTAGCATGGTTTGATTGTTTGAACAATGATTTAAGATTTTGTTATTCCCCAGTCTGATCTCTACACCCTAGTGGATGGCTTCGTTATCCGAAACAAAGCTAGAACCAACCCTTCGAACCCGTCAGTTGAATTGGGACCAGAGTTCAAGAAGGTAAAAGATCCGCTATGAGTCTTGTGTGTTTAGCTAAACATTGTCCCATGACTGCTTGAGCCTCACTTACTGTATCTCATAATCAGGTGGCTAACTTCTTGGGCCGGTTCAAATCCATCCCAAGTATCGTTGAGCTTGACAGCCTCAAGGTGTCTGGTGATGTCTGGTTTGGTTCTTCCGTTGTTCTCAAGGTACACCTTTACCTCTATATATTCAAATTAAATGTTTGTAGATAAGGCTATAATCCGCACAGGTATACATGTATGTCTATTTTCTCTAACGAATTCCTTTCTGTTTTTAAAGGGCAAGGTGACTGTCACTGCAAAATCCGGAGTCAAGCTTGAAATCCCTGACGGGGCTGTGATCGAGAACAAGGTAACGTAACAATTCGTTTGGTTGACTAAATACAGGAACCAAATAGTTCAAACAAATAAGGATTGATTATGGAGGTTTAATCTGTTACCGCTAAACCGAATTGGCATTTCACATTCTTAGTTTAAACCCAACTTATTTTGTATATCAAAGACTTCAAATTTTCCATTTGTTTTTACAGGACATCAATGGTCCCGAGGACCTGTGAATATGAAAAATCCAAAGTCTTCTTCCTTTTCTCATGGAAGATACATCGTGATACACTCTTTGATCCGAAACGACCAGAGTCGCTGTACGTTTATTAAGAAGGAATAAATGATGTTTGTGTTTTTTGGCAGCTTAGCAAAGTCTTTTTACATACACCATGGAGTTTCATTAATTTTGTTTTTTATATTCTCCATACAAATAACGATTAAGTATGAATGTATTCCGGTTCTTTTCATTATCATTGTTATTTTCTTTGAAAAGCGACTCTTTTTTCACACACAAAATTGTGTTCTTAATTAAAAATTAATATCAATACCAGGAATTTGTGTACCAGGAAGTGATTATGGGTACCAGGAATTTGTGTCGTAGTTTGTCGTCATTACATTCCGAGTTTGATGCACTTCTCTGGGCGATGGAGAGCATGCTTACCCAACGCGAAACTTCAGTAATTTTCCTTACAGATTCAACGGACTGGTGAAGATCACGTCGACAGCGGGTGATTGGCCGGTTTTTGCCACCTACATGGAGGATTTTACGCTTCAAGAGATCTCAACATTAAAGCAGATGGATTGGCGCGAGGAGCTCGTCTACTCGATCAAGATTTTTGCTACATCAGTTGTGTTCCACCGACTTGGTTTTCTGAGCCGTTTTGAGTTTTATTTTAAAATGTTGTTGCTAAAAAAAAAAAAAATTAATATCAATACATAGATATTCATAACGCTAAAACATTCTTACATCAACACATACAAGCATTAAGCTCCATTGCTAGGAAACTACAAATACCTTTTGGCATGTTTTGTTCTGGCTTTTCATACGTTTAATTACTTATAATTAAGTTGGAGGTAATTTTCATATATTAATCAATGATGAAAACTGACGCGCAACTTATGTGGAGTAAAATCCAAAAATGTATTACCAACGATACACGAACAAGACGGATACAACTATAAACTATTACAAGACCAAAAAAACAAAGCATCTACAATATTACTAATTGTCTCGTATTCACACATTTTAAAGTTTAATCAATTAGGCGTTTTGGTGACAAAAAAAAAAAAAAAAAAAAAAAAAAAAAAATAGGGTTTAAAAAAAAANTGCAATGGTTAGTCTATAAAACTTAAAATGAGAATTATATTTGATTTTAAATTTCATATTTAAAAGTTCAATATCAGGAAGATTATGTGTATCTATATGAAGTATAAAAGTATATATACACACATATTCATCCAGCGTCAATTTTTTTTTTTTTTTTTTTTAAAAGGAATCCAGCGTCAATTATATAAGAGAAAACATTCATCAATATTATATAAGAGAAAACATCAACCATATTCCAATGCATAGACGTGTATCAAATCTTTTTTTTTTTTTTTGTAAACAACGTGTATCAAATCTTAATGGTCATAATGTAACAAAACATATATACAAATCTATATCTCAATGGTAATGTAATTTTATTATATTTCTTCCCACATATTTTTGATACATACATGTTGTAATCTAAAAAATGCATAGAAAGATGTCACTTGCTTAAAATTTAAGAAAAATAACGTGTGCCGTATGGATAACAAGTACGCGTCCAACATTAGTAATAAAAATTTGTCATCTATCATACTTAAAATTAAAGAGACATAGATAGAAAGTTAATGCAATATAAACGAGGAGTATAAACACAATCCATACAAAGTGCAAAGACACAATCAAATTTATTGGTAATGTAAAGTACATTATAAAGGTTTTCAGATTTAGTAAATTTTGAAGTTCAATTAATTAGGCTTTGAAGAATTTTTGGTGCAATGGTAAGTCTATAAAAAATCAGAATAGGAGTTAAATTTGATTTAAAATTTCATATATACGACTTTAATATCAAGAAGATTATATGTAACTATATCAAGTATAATATTTACAAAGTCTTACTCTTACACAGATATATCCAGCGTCAACTATGTTTGTGGACAAAAGAAAACATCGACCATATATTCCTATGCATACACGTGTATTGAGTCTTGATGGTCGTAATCTAACAAAACAAATATACAAATATCCATATATTAATGGTAATTTAAGTTTATTATATTTTTTCTCAAATATATAGTAATTTAATTTTATTATATTTGATTGACAAAAAATAATTATTATATTTGATAAGTATAAATAAGTTCCTTTTAGTCAGCAATATCATCACTAAACAATTTCACATTACCTAGCCCTCTCTCAAATCATCAGGTTAGATTTCTCTCTACGCATAGTTAGATCTTCTTACATTTTCCTTAGAATAATTCTAATATTGTTTTCACAATGAATTTAAAATTCGACGATTGTTAGTTGTCTTAGAGGTATTGGAAGTTTCATAATGTATCACATAGTGTTTAAGCAAATCTAAAGTACTCTTTGCAATTTAATATATGTTCCCCTCAAAATTTATTTTTACAGGTGAAAAATGTTGCTTCCGGTTGTGATTGTCGGATTGATAGGCTATTATGTCTACAAGTCCATACAACCGCCCGCGCCAATTCCGTTGCCAGAAAATGTTTCTGAGATATGTCCAAGAATCAAGCTCAATGATGGCAGATATTTAGCCTACAGAGAATTAGGGTTTCCAAAAGACAAAGCCAAAAATAAAATAATAATTCTTCATGGTTATGGAAGTTCCAAGTTAGTGGATTTGAAAATCACACAGGTAACTATCAGATTTATGATAGATTTGATTTTACAAGTTTTTAAAAAATTAAAAGATACTAGTGTTATTGATTTATGAATTCTTATATTAACTAAATTTCTTTTCATAAATTAGTTTTCATTAAAACATAGTGTTACTATTGTATGAACCTATAAATTTATAGGCACAAGACAAATCCTTTCAAAATAAGGTGGATATTAATTACTTAAAAAAGTTATTTTGATTAAACAAAAATGATTTTTTGACAGATTTTTACTAATTTGTATATATATATGATTGTTTCATTTGACAATATTTGCAACTATAATGCTCCTCTAGGAAATGATCGACAAATTCCAAATATACTTCCTACTATTCGATAGAGCTGGTTATGGTGAAAGTGATGCGCATCCAGCACGGACAGTGAAAACTGATACATACGATATCGAAGAACTCGCTGACAAATTGCAAATTGGTCCAAAGTTTCATGTCTTAGGAATGTCACTCGGCGCTTACCCAATTTACGGCTGCCTTAAGTACATTCCTCACAGGTATATATATATATATATATATCAATCTTTTAAAACTAATAAGACCAATTTGAAAATGTTTTGCATATAGACCTTATACCAATGATAGTAGCTCTAAAATATATTTAGACTAAGTGGAGCAACGTTGGTGGTTCCACACTTGAATTTTTGGTGGAGTTGTCTACCTCGAAATTTGTCGAGTTCCGCATTTCAGAAAATACCAATTCAAAACCAGTGGACACTTCGAGTCGCACACTACTTCCCATGGTTGTTATATTGGTGGATGACTCAGAAATGGTTCTCACCATTTAGCCAAAATCCTAGAGACACCATGACCGAGAGGGACATAGAACTCGCGGATAAGCACACAAAACATGCCTATATCAAGGTACTTATATAGAATGATACAAAAAAATTGTGTAGTCATAGATTGATTGTGTGAATATGTATAGTTCAAATGTAATTTTAAACAATTTTATGATGATGGCAAAAAAAAAATGAAAGCTATCAATTTTTGTGGTCTAGGAATCGGCTCTACGACAAGGAGAATATGTGAGCATGCAACGAGACATCATTGCAGCTTTCGAGAATTGGGAGTTTGATCCAACAGAATTGAGCAATCCATTTTCAGATGATAACAAAGGGTCAGTTCACATTTGGTGTGCACTGGAAGACAAACAAATTTCGCGCGATGTTATACTTTATCTATGTGATAAGCTTCCATGGATAAAGCTTCATCAAGTCCCTGATGCTGGACATCTTATAATCCATGAGAAGCAGCATTTCGAAGATATTATTAAAACCGCTTGTAGTTAAATGTTAAAAACAACATAAAATAAATAAAACCCCTCTATAGTCTGTGATCGTAATGGAATTGATCAAATACTTGTTTGATGTGAAATAAAAAAACTGTTGTGAATAAAAGCGATTTTATCAGTAATTCTAGATTCAAAATCTGCTCATAAATTTATAAATGTGATGTATCAGGTTTTATTTAATAGTCCTTTATAATAAAAATGATGACATATAATTCTTTCTTGGAAGAATGTCAAATTTATTCAAAGGAAAAAATACATGGTTGTTATATTGGTGGATGACTCAAAAATGGTTTCCAAATAGTCGAAATCAGAAAGATACTATGACCGAAAGGGACTTAGAATTTGCGGAATTGCATACAAAACACCTCTACATCAAGGTATGTGTATACATAAACCGATCTTAACTGCCTTGTAGCTCTGAGCTGATTTTATAATTTTGTATACAAACTATATAGGAGTCTGATTTACGACAAGGTGAATATGTGACTACACAACAAGTTATTTCCAGCATTAGGGGGCAAAACCAATTCGGATATTTAAAAAAACTGGATTTGGTTTGGTTTGAATAATTCGATATTTGGGTGTTTTTGTCCCAAGCAGTTTAACTTATGTTGTCACTCGTCACTCGTCACTCGTCACATGATGTTTCTCCTAATGACAGTTTAAAAGCATTTCCCCATTTGGGCTTAAGCCGCTTAAACCTTTTTGGACGTGGGGGTAATTTAGTCATTGTCATAAACCGACAAACCAATAAAAAGCAATCGTTTTCCCACTTCAAAAGACATATTAATCATCAGAAATCGACACTTCTCCACTTTCTCTCTCGCCGGAGATGCAACGGTTTCTCCTCCTCCTTCTCCTCCTCGCCGCACTTTCTCCGCCGGCGATCTCTCATTACTCATCCTCANGTCCCTGATGCTGGACATCTTATAATCCATGAGAAGCAGCATTTCGAAGATATTATTAAAACCGCTTGTAGTTAAATGAAAAAAACAACATAAAATAAATAAAACCCCTCTATAGTCTGTGATCGTAATGGAATTGATCAAATACTTGTTTGATGTGAAATAAAAAAAACTGTTGTGAATAAAAGCGATTTTATCAGTGATTCTAGATTTAATATATGCTCATAAATTTATAAATGTGATGTATCATGTTTTATTTAAAAGTCCTTTTTAATAAAAATGATGACATATAATTCTTTCTTGGAAGAATGTCAAATTTATTCAAAGGAAAAAAAAATACATGGTTGTTTTATTGGTGGATGACTCAAAAATGGTTTCCAAATAGTTGAAATCAGAAAGATACTATGACCGAAAGGGACTTAGAACTTGCGGAATTGCATACAAAACACCTCTACATCAAGGTATGTGTATACATAAACCGATCATAACTGCCTTGTAGCTCTGAGCTGATTTTGTAATTTTGTATACAAACTATATAGGAGTCTTGCTTTACGACAAAGCGAATATGTGACTACACAACAAGATATCATAGCAGGTTATGCCAATTGGGAATTTGATCCAACCGAATTGAACAATCCATTTTCGGATAGTAACAAAGGGTGGGTTCATATGTGGTGTGCACCCGAAGACAAGCAAATATTGCGTGATGTTTTACTCTACATTTGCGATAAATTGTCATGGATTAAGCTTCATGAAGTTCATGATGGTGGACATTATATCATCCACGAGAAGCAGCATTTTGAAGCTATTATCAAAGCCGCATGTACTGAATGAATTAAAAGTCATGAATATACATGGGTAATGTGACAAATAAAAAAACTATAACGGTATATTTTCATATATGTAGGGGTGTGTACTCGGAATATTAGGTCTATTCGGTTTGGGTTTTCCAGCATTAGGGGTCAAAACCCATTCGGATATTTTAAAAAACTGGATTTGGTTTGGTTTAATTAATTCGATATTTGGGTGTTTTTGTCCCAAGCAGTTTAACTTATGTTTTCACTCGTCACATGATCTTTCTCCTAATGACAGTTTAATAGCATTTCCCCATTTGGGCTTAAGCCGCTTAAACCTTTTTGGACGCAGGGGTAATTTAGTCATTGTCATAAACCGACAAACCAATAAAAAGCAATCGTTTTCCCACTTAAAAAGAGAAATTAATCATCAAAAATCGACACTTCTCCACTTTCTCTCTCGCCGGAGATGCAACGGTTTCTCCCCCTCCTTCTCCTCCTCGCCGCACTTTCTCCGCCGGCGATCTCTCATTACTCATCCTCAACCTCTTCCCCTTCCTCTTCCTCCGTCTCCTCCGACGCCTCGGAATGGAGACCAGCACGAGCCACCTACTACGCAGCTTCGAATCCACGAGATGCTGTAGGAGGNAGCCACCTACTACGCAGCTTCGAATCCACGCGATGCTGTAGGAGGAGCGTGTGGATACGGAGATCTAGTTAAATCCGGGTACGGCATGGCTACGGTTGGGTTAAGCGAGACTTTGTTTGAACGAGGTCAGATCTGTGGCGCTTGCTTTGAGCTCAGATGTGTTGATGATCTTCGTTGGTGTATACCTGGTACTTCGATTATTGTGACCGCTACGAATTTCTGTGCTCCTAATTACGGGTTTGAGAATGATGGTGGTGGTCATTGTAATCCGCCGAACAAACATTTCGTGCTTCCGATTGAAGCGTTTGAGAAGATCGCGATTTGGAAAGCTGGGAATATGCCGGTGCAGTATCGTAGGTGCGTTTTCTTAGCCCATTTTTTTGAGACTTGTGTTTGCGTTTCGTGGGAACGTGATTTCTGGACGCTGTTGATTTGAATTTTATAAAGAGTATGATTATGCTTTTGCTTTTTTGTTTTCTTTTCCATCTTCTTCGGTATCCGTGTGCTTTATGTGAGCTGCGTTATAAACCTAGATGCTGTTCTGAGTTTGGTAATTTACTTTAATGCCCTTGATCATTTGTTCTAGTAATTGTGTACCATGACTTGAGTTGCTTTGCTCGCATTTCAATGGCTAGGAAGACTAGTTTGTGGAATGCAAGAGTTTATAACCATGAGAGGAGGGAGAGGCTAGCTTTTGTAGGCACTAGTGGCTCCACATATTGACTAGCTTCGATTTTTAGGCTTATGATATACTGTGATTGGTTTGGTGGAGTGTTTTGTTACTGAGTTGTGAAAGATAACATAATGTATGTTGTTGGTTTTACTATAACAGGATTAACTGTAGAAGGGAAGGGAGCATTCGGTTCACGATAGATGGTGGAGGCATTTTCCTTTCGGTTTTGATCACCAATGTTGCGGGATCTGGTGATATCTCTGCTGTGAAGATCAAAGGGTCGAGGACCGGGTGGTTACCAATGGGTCGTAACTGGGGACAGAATTGGCATATTAATGCTGATCTCAAGCACCAAGCTCTCTCATTTGAAGTAACTGCTAGTGACAGATCAACTGTGACAGCTTACAATGTCGCTCCTAGAAACTGGGATTGGGGACAGACCTTTGAAGGGAAACAATTCGAGACTCCGTAACTCACACACAGGTCTGTCGGTATCTCATGATTCTTTTTGACGGGCGGAATTTTTTGATGGCAAGAGTTATTTCAAGGGTTGATAAGGAGGAAACTTAGGGATGGGTTTGAGCAAGAAAAAGTATGTTTCTTTGCATTTTGTAGTTTCACTCTCCCACGAACAGGTACAAAAGTCACCAATGTTCTAAAAACAGTGATCACACAAATATCACTATTGTATCTATTTGTTTACATTAGTAAGGAGCAAAAGCTTCCTCTCAAATGCTTAAAGCTAATGATGAGTATTAAGTTACTATTTTCAACTAAAACCATTGGTGTACCATGTTCGGCTTTTGTAATAGAACCCGAAAATCCAGATAGAGATTGAAGGTAAAGCATGAAAAGAATACTTTGATATAACAAGAATCAGAATAACTAAAGGTTATTATAACTTCAGAGTCAAAAGCTATCCAACCTATAACCAAGAGAACTTACTTCCAATGTGAAGCTCATTTAGGCTAAAAGGATCACCGTGTGTAGTAAAAATTCCTATGAACATCCCACTTCTCTTAAAAACTCTACAAGAAAGCTCCAAAACAAAAAAGAAAAGAAAAAAAAAACCTGCCTCAAGAGAACTCATTATAAAGTTTGATGAGATTCGATAAGCAATGCGTTGAGCATGACATGAACAGCAGCATCATAGACCGCAGAGTCATAATGCATTCCGTCGAGTGTACATTGCGGTCCACAATTCCAAGTGAACGACTGGATATCAAGCAAGATAAGCGGACCACCCATTTGACGCAAGATCTTACTCTCCCCGAGTGACTTATCATACTCATGCCACACAGTATCACTCATCTTCTCCTTCTTCTCAACTGTATTCAACATCCCATTGATCAAAACCGGCATCCCAATCCAGAACAAATGAATAGATCTTCCAGAAACCGATCTGCCTCCTTCTAGCTCCTTTGGCGTAAAGGGCACAAGAGACTCAACATGACTACTCAACTGCTTCAACCGAACACCAAAATCCGTTGCATTACTCACATGAAGCATATGCCATAACCCACTTCCCATAATCACAACATCAGGATACTTATTCTTCTTCTTATACGACACAACAAGATCATCCAAATCTTTCTCAAAAGGAGCCCAAACAAAATCTAACCTCATCCCAATCTCTTTAACCACAATGCTATAATCACTGTGTCTCCTAAACAAATCCCCTTTAGCAGACTCCATCGCCTCCGAACCCGAACCCAAAACAAGATTCAACAAAGACAGAGCAACAAACCTCGCTTGAGAATCACCAGCAACAACAATCCAAGATCCATTCAACAAATCAGAAACATCAAACTTATCCAATTTCTGAAACTCACAACTCAAAACTTTCCTAGATTTCAACCAATCCCAATTCTTCTCAAAGTAATCAAGCTTCGTCGAACCATTAATCCTACGAACAGACTCAAGATCCCCTCTCGGTTTAACATCCCAAACAACTTGATTCACCTCGTTAATACAAGAACCACGTTGATCATAGACAACAACAGAAGAAACAGAAGCTACGATGTCGGAAACCGAAGGGAAATAAGGCGTGAGATGAACACAAACCGCTAAGGAAATAAACAAAGCACCACTAAAGAAAAGCATCTTGTTTCTACTTAGATGATAACCTGCCATAGCCATGGGAACGAAGAGGACGAAACAAGCTGCTAATACTCCGAAATGAATCGATCCTAGCATCTCTCTTCAGATTTCAGATTCCTGAAATCAGATTCATCTAGACACAAAACACATCTAGTATTTCGTCCAAATTGTGAAAAAGTTAGGGTTTGGTGAAGAGAATCAATCAAAATTGAAGACGAAAGTGGCAAATTTGGTGGATGCTTTTGGAGATTGAAAGGTACAGAACAACCGTAGGCTTCTTCTTCTTTCTTTCGATTTTTGTGTTTAATTTTAGTTTCCTTTTTTGTAAGATCTCCCATAATTTTATGATCTCTCAGACATGGTTCGGCTCATTTTAGCCTGATTCGAAACTGGGAACTACTCTAACGTGCGCCTTACGCTGGATATCACGTGACCGTATTTTGGAAATGTCAATATTGCCCCCTGAGCTTAATTAATTTCATGTTCGAATGTTTCAGATCTTAGCACCATAACCGAGCAAAAATGTTACTA
>OVAF01000065.1:46817-61334 GCA_900406245.1 Odontarrhena argentea | reverse complement strand
TACTATTAGTTGTCCAAATGTCGCCGTTTCGCACATTTTCTTCGAAAATTCGTGAAACACCCACAACTTCAAACAATTCCTGTAACTATCCCTAAAATTTAGAATATACTTGATTGGTCCTATTGGTGTAGATTTTTTGTATGGATCATATTGGACATAGACTATAGAAAAGGAAATCTTCCACTCCTAGAATAAATTATAAATTAGGCAATAATCTATGTTTCTTTTTCTATAATATGTCCAATAGATCAACATATTTACTGAATTGCAAAAGAAGTGTTATTTTTACTTACTCTTAGCGGAAAAAGTGTTAATTATGTTAATCCATAAATTGTTAATGGTTCAAAACATTGAGTGTGTACAAACGAGGAAAAGCGAACATTATGAACTAGAGGAATGACATTCCAATTTTGTAGATTTGTGTGTAATATACCCAAAAAAAAAACACATTGGCATCATCTAAATAATGGTTAATGTTTGTTCTGTTAAATGAGAAGTTCTTGGTTTCAGGCCTAACTAGAGAAACTTATCTATTTAACTATATATAGTGCTTATTGTTTGTTTTGTTAGATAAGAAATTTCAGGTTATAGACCCACCTATAGAAATTAAATCAGTTGTTTATCCGCATTAATACTCGAATTTTAAACCTCGAATTGATACGGGGTCTTTTCGCGCTAATTACCACATTTAGTTTTTTTTGTCTCATCCAATTTTTATACTGTTGCATAGTTAATTAATTATCATTTTTCTTCATCTTGTACTTTCCCAAATGCCCACGACCTTTCCATTTTTATTTGATGACAAAAAAAAAAAATCAATCAATATAAAAATTGAAAGGTTGTGGCCATTTGGTGACTTTCTCATTCCATTGTGGTGTAAACAAATCTATGTATATCTGCCTTAGTATATACACCTTATATCTCGAGGTAGGGCTCTAATGATATATATAGGACGACTATAATCTATAAAATTATATTATATAAGTAGTGTGTGAACCCCAAGAAGGAAGAAAAGAACAAAAAGATGGATTCATGTGAGGGAAATGTGTCAAGAGGGGCATGTAACATGTACACATTGTATATATGTAGGTATATATATAATTAATCTATGTACATGTGTATGTGGATGGTGATAATAATATACATGGAATTAAAGAGAATAATGGAATTGGAATAACAAGAGAGAAAAGTTATGACGATGATGAGAAAGGCTGAGAAGTGATTCTCCTTCAATTGGTTGGCCCATTCATAGCTTCTTTCCAAGGCATTTATTCACATGTTCACACCTCGCTGAACCCACATGATCATATTTCTTCACCTATGCTTTTTTTAGTCTTCTTTTGCTTTTTCTTTTTATATTAATCGGCGATCTCATATGTTGAATTCTAGATAAACTATATATATGGTTTCATAAAATATCATACAAAAATATTTTTTAAAACTATGGTTTTCATATCAAATATGTAATTTTTGCATATGAGTTTAGCTTTGACCCTTCAACAAAAAATGATAAATTATCAAATATAATTTTCTGTTTTTTTTTTTTTTTGAAACAGGTTTACTATTAAAATGCAAGAAATAAAGGATACAGGGATATGACAATAAAGTCATATAGTTTTAAAAGATATTTGAAACTGAAACAAGAGTACAATTTTCTTCACTAGCAAGAAAAATGAAAAACTTGTGTCAAGTAAGGATACTTTCAGGAAGTCCTTAATGTCGCGTCTCTTAGTTACCACGGCCTTTTCGACCTCGGCTTCCACGACCACGAACTGTTGTCCATTGCATTTCTTGAGCTTTTTGTGTTGGTTTAACATATCTTCCCCCTCGTGTCCTTTGAGCCACATCCGGACTTGATTCATAACCTGAAATAGTTTCAGTTTCGAAATCATGCTGGTTATAGCCTAAGGAATTGGGAGGAGCCTCTGGAGTTGAGGCTACATCAATAGTTATCGCTGGTATGGAGAGGGGCCTCTCAATAGGGTCAGACACATTTGAGATGTCCGAGCAAATAGTCTTGTTGGCAGTAGAAGCTGTAGTGGTTTCGATCTCGTTGATATGCATTTCTTCATGTGTAACTGTGGTTGGAGTTGTAGTTACCAACTTAATAGTAGGGGTGGAGTTGGTGATATTGGCAGTGATAGTAGTAGTAGTAGTAGTAGAACTTAGCTCTTTAGGAGGCACATCAGTAACCGAAGCAATCTTCGAGGTCATTGCAGCTGTAGGAGTTATAACACTATCCACAACTACATCAGTAACTGTGTTATTCACTTGGGTAACTGGTTTCACTGGTGTTTCACTAGTACTCAGTGTAAGACACCTCAATTTTCTGTTGAATACGAGTTTTTTTTTTTTTCGTTAACCGGTCCGAACCTCAAACTAATCCCCATTATTAGAGGACTCAAGCCCAACATCATAGGCCCAAGACAAGCATACAAGAAGACCATATGACTAGGGTTCTTACCTTAAATTTATCTATAAATATGCTTGTTATGAGAACAATGAATGTAACCTAGAGAGTGTTGGTAAACTCTCGTTCTATCAAAACTCATTTTATGATTCAATCAAAATCATTTTAATCTTGGTGTTCTTCAAGTAATCTTTCCTTTTATTTTCCTTTTGTACATATAATAAAGCTCCAAGAGCTATCTCATTTTCATCATCTTTAATTCTAGTTTATTAAGCTCTTATGAGCATAAATCTCTAGTTTTGGTTTTGTCAACATGGTATCAGAGCTTCAGTCAATCTATGGGATTATTGGTTTTGCTTCCATCAAATTTTTAGATTCGGCTCATTCTGATCTTAGCCAATCTCAAATCTTTCAACTTTCCATTAGAAAGTTTCTACTTTTCCCTTCATATATGTTGGTCTCTTGCTTCTAAAGGTTCAACTTTTACTAAAAGACCAGAGCTTCCATTACTTCTCTGTTTGTCCAGAAAAGTGAAAAAAAAAAAAAAAAAAAAAAAAAAATTCTGGGTTTCTGAAGAAGTATAAGAACAGGGAAAACGTGTCTCATGATCTTGAGTTGAAGGAGTTTTGGAGTTTAGGTTCTTTGGGGAATAATTCCAGAAGATATAGGTGATTGAGATTCTAGAGAAGAAGATTTCACGACCTGAAAAGGCAAAATCAAGCTTCCATCATCACTTTCAGTCAACGGTAATGTCTCTGTTCCTCTCTTGAAACAGAACAAGGAGTGGTTAAGATTGCTGCCGGTTTAGATTTAGGTCTGGAATTGAGAAGCTTGATAGGCTAGTATTGGGTTGATAATGAAGTTCTTAGATTGCTGCAATTTCTGTTGATTTGCATAAAAATACAAGCTTTTGCAAGTGCACACAAGGTGCTTGATCAAATGCCAATAAGAAAGGCAGATTGTTAGTTGCTAATTTTTTTGTTGATTCGAAGCTGAGACAAGGCTAGATTGTGTGCAAGTAGGAAGAATAGAAGGGAGTACCTCTGAGAGAGTTTGGAAACTCTACAAGTGTCTACCCAATCTGAAATTTATAAAATGGAGTACCTCTGAGAGAGTTGAGTGAGCTCTACAAGTACCAACTTCAATCTGATAATATATGGTCAAAGTTCCTCTGAGAGAGTTACATAACTCTACAAGTGCAGACCGAGTTGAGTGGGTAAAGGAAACCCCAACACTTTATGAGATATAAAGGCCATAAATACCTCTGAGGGACTAAGCTAAACTCTCCAAGTATGAACAGAATACCTCTGAGTGAGTAATGCTAGATCTCCAAGTAATGATGTATGGAGCTTTGGTCAATGGTTGCAGAAATTGCAGATTGTTAAGGTGGTTTTGGATAAGAAGCAAACAGTGAGTAGGATTTAAGTAGTATGGAAAGAGAATTCTTTTCTTCATGAGATGGATTAGGGGAGTTAAATGGGTAAAAGAAGCTCAGACTCTTAGTGAGACAAAGAGGTCACAAGTACCTCTGAGTGAGGTCGACTAAGCTGTCCAAGTATCAAGAGAATACCTCTGAGGGAGCCATGCGATACTCTCCATGTACAGACCTGAATAGTTCTCACACTAATGTATTCTACATGGTGATTGGAGCCATCTGACTATATCACAATGATCCTGCTTCAACTACTCAGGTTTCTTCTTACAAGTCATCTTCTTTTTGCGGTTTCAAACTTATCGTAGTTGTTGTTCCATCCACGCTAAGTTTGCGGGGGAGTATTAGAGGACTCAAGCCCAACATCATAGGCCCAAGACAAGCATACAAGAAGACCATATGACTAGGGTTCTTACCTTAAATTTATCTATAAATATGCTTGTTATGAGAACAATGAATGTAACCTAGAGAGTGTTGGTAAACTCTCGTTCTATCAAAACTCATTTTATGATTCAATCAAAATCATTTTAATCTTGGTGTTCTTCAAGTAATCTTTCCTTTTATTTTCCTTTTGTACATATAATAAAGCTCCAAGAGCTATCTCATTTTCATCATCTTTAATTCTAGTTTATTAAGCTCTTATGAGCATAAATCTCTAGTTTTGGTTTTGTCAACACCCATATATAGACTTATAAAATCTGTATCAATAGTTTCTTCACTTTTTCAAACCAATTCTTTGGTAATGTATTTAGTAGAGCTAAAGAGGTAATGTTTAGTGAAATTGAGGTTTTCATGAATAGAGGAATAAATTTAATTAAACCATAATATGATGTACACAATTCGAGAAACTAAATAAAAGAAGTAAACACAATTTATTTCTAAAAGAAGGTATATAGATCGGTGACAATGACAAAGGTAAACAACAAAATTCGCAAGTGGTTACAAAAAGAGACAGTTATTTCAGTTAGAAGTGCCGCCGAAAATAACAAAAAGCATAAGAGAGATTGCAACAGTTTTTGGGTTAACCCAATATTCGATCCCATGCAACCAATAGAATTTCTACACGTGTACATATATTCCAGACCGACCACACTCGAAGAAGCATGGGATAATTGAGATGGCCACTTGATGAAGTAACACGGTTTACTATTTTCTTAATTAATTATTCCGGTTTAGTACATGATAATCAGCCTCGTGATCTTGTTCTTTCGTTACTATTTGATTAAATATATTATTTGGTTCATAAATTAAATTTTGGGTTTTTGGCAAAAAAAAAAAGAAAAAAATTAAATTTTGGGTTGAGAAAATTTATTAATTAATAGAATTGGTCAAGTATTAATTTAAAGAAGTTTTAGAATAGTTAAATTTGAGGCAGTATTGTAATTTATATAATCCAAAAGCTAAGAAGGGAGAACCTCTTTTTGTGCAATATGAAACTATAATTAGAGTTGGTTAAGCAAAAAAAAAAAAAAATTAAGAAAAATTAGAGTTAGCACATTATGAGTCAGACAAAAAAAAAATACAAAAATTTAAATCAATTCTTTATATTATTTGTTGTTTTGGGATGGGGACCTTCCCTTTATTCACTTTTTGCCTCAACTCAAATCCTCTATATATATAAACTTCTTATGCAAACCCTCAACGAACACAAAACATTTCTATTCTCTCTCTAATATCTTCTTCTCCCTCTCGAGCCTACCTCTCTCTTGCTTTCTTGCTATTGATTCAGAAAGAGTTTTTTCTTTAACTTGAAAGATTATATATATGGCTCCAGTTTCATTACCTCCAGGTTTCAGATTCCATCCAACCGACGAGGAACTAATTACTTACTATCTGAAACGAAAGATTAATGGTCTAGAAATCGAACTCGAGGTTATTGCTGAAGTTGATCTCTACAAGTGTGAGCCATGGGACTTACCAGGTAATCTTAGATTATTTTAGTTCATTCATGAATTATCTACTACACAATTTAAATCTTTGATTTTGTGTAACAAACATTATGTGATTATACTTAAAAATTTAAAATTCTAGAAAACTTATTTGGGTTAAAATCACAACCTCTATAATTAAGAAATATTATTGTTTTCTTGTCTAGAACCAATAGAAGCAAAGCTGAAGAAAAGAATAAGAATATAACCTTGTTGAAGAAACCCTAGCTAAATATACTTTAATTAGTTTCTACGGGAAAATACGACACATATGTTCTTTCGTTTTTTTTTTTTATTCATTTTAAAAAAATTCGGATTATTAAATTTTAGTTTTGAGAGGTAATAGTATATCTCAACATTAGTGTAATAAAAAAAAAATCACTGTGTTTTGGAAAATTATTAGTAAAATTTTCTTATTTTTATAATATTAATTAACTATTGTTGAAATAATGATCAATTATGAACTGAATGATATATAGGCAAGTCCTTGCTTCCGAGCAAAGACCAAGAATGGTACTTCTTCAGCCCACGGGACCGGAAGTATCCCAACGGTTCGAGGACAAACCGGGCAACCAAAGGCGGTTATTGGAAAGCCACGGGTAAAGACCGTCGGGTGAGTTGGAGAGAACGAGCCATTGGAACCAAGAAGACATTGGTTTACTACCGTGGCCGTGCACCACATGGTATTAGAACTGGTTGGGTCATGCACGAATATCGTCTCGATGAAAACGAATGCGAGCCTTCTGCGTACGGAATGCAGGACGCATATGCGCTTTGTCGTGTGTTTAAGAAGATTGTGATTGAAACTAAGCCGAGAGATCAACATAGGTCATATGTCCATGCCATGTCGAATAATGCTAGTGGTAGCTCGGGTTATGATGTTTGTTCGGATCTGGAGATCAGTTCAACTACTCATCAAGTTCAAAACACATTCCAACCACGATTTGGAAATGATCGCTTTAACTCAAACGCAATAAGTAACGAGGACTGGTCACAATACTATGGCTCTTCTTATAGACCATTTCCTACTCCATTCAAGGTATATAACTAATACTTCATACATCTTTTTATTCAGAAAATCTAGTTAAATATCGATCTTATATTTATGTATGTGTATGTAGGTAAATAACGAGATCGAATGCTCAATGTTACAACACAATATGTCTCTACCACCATTGCGTGTAGAGAACTCTGCCATTAGCGATAGCAATTTCTTCACAAGAATGAATGATCAGAACAACAATCATGGTGTTATGGAGGACTTCACTTTTGCTACAAGCAACCTCAACCATTACAACAGCCTTGATGATCAAGTGATCCACATTGGCAACAATGATGAACAATTAATAATGTCAAATCATCATATGAACCAGGTATATATCATAATATGTTAACAGAAAATTTGTTTTGTTCAACAATGTTATATATAGTATGTATATTTCAAAACTAACAATGGTTATTTATGCATTTTCAACAGGGTTATATAGAAGAGCAGAAGGATGAGACTGAGCAAGAGCTTGGGTTTCATGGTGAGTTGGTTTCACATTCAAGTTTTTTTATTAGGTTCTTTGCTTATCTATAAAGATCATTACTAAAACTTGTTTTAATTCACAGGAAACAATATCGGTAGCAACATAGACATCGATGATTTTTTCTCGTTTGATGCATACGAGGAAAATGGAAATCAAACAGGAAACAATGAGGACGTGAATACAATTGAAACTCTAGATTCATCGGCATTTGAGGTGGTTGACGAACAAATTAAGTTTAACAACCAAATGCTCATCTCGACATATCAAACAACAAAGATTTTATATCACCAAGTCGTACCTTCTCACACATTGAAAGTTCACATCAATGCTTTTACTCAAAATGTGGAAGAGAGGACAGTGTTCATTGAAGAGAATAACGATTCTTGGTTGCAAAGAGCTGAGAAGATCACCAAGACGAAACTAACACTTTTTAGTTCAATGGCTCAACGATATTACAAATCTCTTGCTATTTTTTTCTGATTTTCTTGTAACCTATTGATTTATTGGCTTCGACATATATTACATGTATACTAACATATGTACACATCTCATTCTTGCTATTTATTACTATGGAAAATATTTGTTATGTAACATGCTAACAAATCTAATAATGATTATATTTAGCACTAATGCTTAGAACATGTTAATGGTACTAGATTACACTATATCCAGCTTTTTTCTGAACTCCGCTTTCTCTCAATATCTCTCGAGCCTTTTCTGCGTGATCCCACTTACCAGCAGCACTATACATGTTTGCAAGCATTATATAGTACCCATCATTCTGCAGATCACTAGCAACTGCGCGTTCTGCCATTCTTATTCCCATCTCAAACTCTTGGTGAGTCATGCACGAGCTCAACAAAGTTCCCCATATAGCCCCATCTGCTGGGAATGGCATTGACATGACTGTGGATTCAGCTTCCTGCAAATTGCCAGACCGGGAAAGAAGATCCACGAGACAAGAGTAATGCTTTAAGGTGGGTTTCACGTCGTACTGCTGCATCTTGAGAAAAAGGTTTTTGCCCTGTTCTACTAAACCAGCGTGCGTGCAAGCTGATAGAAGGGCAAGAAATGTAGGCCCGGTTGGGTTAACTTCAGACTCTTCCATTTGTTCAAAAAGTTTTAAGGCCGATTCAACATTTCCGTGCATTCCATACCCCGAGATCATCACATTCCAGCAAACCGTATCCTTTTGATTAGCAGCATTAAACAGTTCTCGTGACTTTTCAAGTTGTCCACATTTCGCATACATGTCAATCAGAGCAGTTGTAAGAGAAAGATTCATCTCATGCTCTGTTTCAGTGATGTACCGATGAATTATTTCCCCTCTCGAGAGAGATCCAGTATTGGCACAAGCCATAAGAACAGTCACCAATGTTATTGAGCTGGGTCTGAAATCCTCAGAAATCATTCTATCGAACAACACAATGGCTTTGTCGGATTGCTCACAATGTACATAAGACGAAATCATTGCATTCCAAGTGACAATGTCCTTATCTGCCTCAGAAAACATCCTCCAAGCAACAGTCAATTCTCCCATCTTTCCATACAAATCAATCAGGGAATTGACCACTGAAGTAGTGAGATCCAAGCTGGTTTTGACAACATAGCAATGTAACGACTTCCCAAGCAGCACCGCTCCTATGTGAGAACTAGAAGATAGGACAGAGGCCATACTAGCAGAATCAATTGCAATTCCAAGGTTCTGAACCTTTCTAAATAACTCGATACACTTTACGTCACATTTCATTTTACCATATCCTTTAACCATTGTATTCCAAGCTTCTTGGTTACCGTCTCCACTAATCCTACAGAAAAGCTTCTCCGCTGCAGAGAGATGCTCGAATTTGCAGTACATAGACAACAACGAATTACAAACTGTATAGTCTAATGAACAACAACAACGACGTATGAAAAATCCGTGAAAGGCTTTACCTTCAGCGATAAGCATCATCTTCCCTAGCTCATTGATCAAACAACTAATAACAACCCCATCTGGTGATACTCCCTTTCTCTGCATTTCCCAAAACATATCAAAACTTTCCGTCATATTTCCTGATCTCGCAAACGAAGCTATAATTGATGTCCACGAAAACACATCTTCAGCTCCAAGTTCACGAAAAGCTCGATAAGCCTCATTTGAATTCCCACATTTCGAATACAAGGAAAAAACCGAAGACTGAACAACGTGATCCGAATCTAAACCATTCTTCACCGCAAAGCCATGTAAACACCTTCCTTCCTCCAAACCACCCAAATTCACACAAGCTTGAAACCCACATTCCAACGTTCTAAAATTGGGCTTTTCATCATCAGAACCAATGCGAACCATCTTACAAAGATACTCCAAACCTCTCTCACTCTCTCCATTCCCCACATGGCCCGATATAATTGCAGTCCAAGCCACAACATCTCTCTCAGACATTTCGTCGAACATATTACACGCATCTCCCAAACAGCCACATTTCGCATAAAAGTAGACAAAAGAAGCTCTCACTGCACAGTTTCCTTCAAACCCACCACGTTTCAAAACCAACCCATGAATCAAAACTCCAACTTTAAACCATAAAAGCTCAGCACAAGCAGAAACAACCATTGGAGTAGTGAAATGATCAGGGACTTGACCAGATAACACCATTGAGAAGAAGTAATCCAATGCTTGATAATAATCTCCATTGGAGAAATGTGCTTTGATGATTGAATTCCATAGAAAGAGATCTTTTTGAGTGACGAAATCGAAGATTTTGGAAGAAAGATTGGGTTTTTGGAAAGAAGCGTAAGATGAAATTAGCTTTGATGCGATGAAGATGTTGTCTGAGTTTCCTGATGTGATGATCAGAGCGTTGTGTTTATGTAGAGATTCTAAGGTTGTGATTTGGTTGTTGAGGATTAGACCAATATGATGATTGATGTAGTAGCTTGAAGAGAACCGTCTTGTGGTGACGAATCTGGGTTTCAAGAGACAAGCTCGTTTCAATATTAGCATTGCATTATTCTCTAATGGATTTGTGATATTTCGTAGCCGTTTATTGACACAAGCTCGTTGGGTTTATGTTTTTCTTTAAAGAGGTAACACAAAACAGAGAGCATTAGTAGTAGAGAATTAGAGTCAGGGAATTTTAGTGCCATGACAATGTTTTTTTATGTTTGGGTGGATATGTAACTTTATAATGTTATTTATATAACCTTCAGGTAAAGAGATCATGAGATTCTGTGGTGTAGTGGTTATCACGTTTGCCTTACACGCAAAAGGTCTCCAGTTCGATCCTTGGCAGAATCAAAATATTTTTTAAGCATTTCGCATAGCTTAAAAATCACATAGTTTTTTGCATTTGGCTAACTTCAAATCACATCATTCCATGTGAACAAGAGCTTAAAACTTTATTTGGTCCAAATAACACAATAATTACATCACCAACTATGCATCTGAACAAGTTTCATAAGCAGCCATTTCCATGAGCTTCTTCCAAGCCGGTCTAGCCGAAATCTCATCCCACCACCGGTTAACATTCTTTCGAGGCGTAACCATACCGCTTAAACTAGGCTCATTAATCATATACCTCAAACCAGGCGTGTGAGTCAAATCAGCCAATGTGAATTGATCACCGGCTAAGTAGCGGGTCGTAGCTAACCGGTTCTCATACACGTCCAGGATCTTCTCGAACTTAGCCTTTAGCTCCTCGATCAAAGCCACGTCACATGGCTCACCAAACTTAGGCTTAAACACAACGTTAAAAACCAAGGGTAGAGCCACAACGTTGAAATAGTTAGCCTCAACTTCCATCCACTGGTCCACGATGGCTCGTTGCTCCAATGTCTTGCCTATTAGGTCCGTTTCTTGGTCCGCATACTTTGTCGCGTAGTACCTCGCTATAGCTCGTGATTCTTGAAAAGAAAAAAATGACATTACTATGAAAGTTATTATAATGAAATTGGATAAAACTATCTCTTTAGTCAAATTAAATTTTGGAGAATTTATCTTACCAAAAAGCTTCAGATCTCCATCTTCAATAGCTGGAACTTGACCAAACGGCTAATACAGAATACAAGGATTACATTACACAACTGAACTCTCTAACTAAATATTCTTATGATATGAACATGATTTTACCTGACGAAGAAGATGTTCTGGTTTTTTCTGCTCGAGTGTATCGAGATCGACATGAATAACTTCAAACTCGATGCCTTTCTCCAGAAAACAGAGCAATACTCTTTGTGGACAAGCTGCTTTTATCTGCCCATAGAGCTTCACTACCATTTTTCTTTTACACTTAGTTTGTATGTTAGCTTTTAATATAAATGAATTGTGAATACTGACTACAGAGGATGATAAAATATTTTCAAAGAGTATTTCACTTGGTTTGTGGATAGCAAAGAATGACCACTTTTATTCTTTTGCACCAACATCCACTGGACCGGTAAGTAGGTGAAGAATGAAACGTGCTTTTTTCCTCAGAATCCGCCAAATGTTTTATTATTTTTTTGGAAACTCAAATTTTAAATGGTAAAAACTAAAAATATAAAGATAAAATGTCAAATATCATAACAGAGAATATTATGAACCTATCCCTAAAGTAGATGGACAAACAAAGTCTCCATTAACAAAAAAACTAGAAAGAATATTAGTAATATTATTAGTATATGATCACAGAATCAAAGAAAGGGGGAAAAAAGCCACAAGAGTCCTTCTTATATTATTATTCACAAATCCAATCCCAAGAACTATTTACAACGCATTAACAAATAGTATGAGAGACTTATATACAACTGCAACTGTGTACAGTATTAACAATCAGTTTACAGAATATATTATTATGTACTTGTGTGTGAAGTAGGTTTAGACAGGAACACGCTTTCCACGGTAGCGTTCTACCAACTGATACAATAACCGATATTCAGTAAGGTTTCAATTATATAAGATAGATATGTTTAGAATGTACGGGAGGGCACAATGTACCGATCTGATGTATGGTTGCTGCATAAGCCAGCCCAATAAAGGTATCTTTTGAAGGAAGACGGCAAGTGTAGGCCAGAAACCGCTTAACATGGTACAAGAATGGAGAAACGGCATCAATTAACATACCTTAACTTTAGATAAAGTGATAGAAAACCACATTACATAATGGACTTCCAAAAGAACCTCACCTGAAGAGCACAAGGAACCCATATGATTCTAAAAGCAAACCGAAGACAGGCCATCCAAAGACAACCAACAAGAAACCCAATCCAAATGATATAGTTCCCTGTAGCAAGAAAACCAATTAAGTACCACACTCTACAAAATACGAAGATGCGAAAAACCCGTGAGTTCATTCTCGCTAAGTAAATATCATTGGCATAGATCACGTGTATGGTATAGTGTAAATACCTTAAAGTTCCGCCGTTTTGTAAAGAATTGGATTGCCGGGTTGATCCCAATGGTTAAAGTCACACCAGCTAAGAAAAGAATCTATTCAAACAGATCACAAACACTTATATATACATTCAAAGCTTTACTAAAATCGTTAAGAGCACAAAAATGGTATATACCTACATTCCCCATCGCAATGAGTCCCTTGTCAAACACAAATATCACTCCGAGAAATGTAAAGAAGACACCAAATCCAGTCAAACCTAGCCCAATTTCTGCATATTTATCATCATCAAATCAGCATAATTCAACCACATCAGTTTGAAAATCGAAATTTTGCACTCTTCAGTAAAATCGGAATTACCAGTGCAACATCGCAACGAACCAAAGACTACAAAATCAAAATCTAGAATTCACAAGCCTCTATAGCTACTTAACAGACGAAATCGAAGTAGAAGAGTCCAATCAATTCCTCATCAAATCAGCGTCGGTATCAAGCAAAATCGGAATCGAGAAATTCACTAGTACATATAGAATCGATGGATACTAGTTTGTGATCAGATCCCAATGCGAAGAGAGAATCGGAAACTCACTTTTGAGGTCATTCATCTCGAAGGAAGCCATTGTTACCGATGAAATTGGAGAATTCGATAACCTAAAACGAAGAATTCAAACAATTTTTAGATCTCCGAAATCAACCCAAATTGTTTTAGTCTTCTTCTTCGAGGCTAAGCTAAACTGCAAAATCGATGAAGATTGAATCGTGGTGTCAACTTCTCCTTCTTGTCAAAGTTCAGTTGACCGCGCTGTATAAGTTTGAGAATTGTACAAAAGAACCCCGTACTATATAGTAATTCAGAATATAATTATGAACTATTGTGGACACACATAAAGAAAAAGAAAAAATGTATGATTTATTTGCATTGCATAATTGAAGAAAAAATCCAAAAACATAAAAATAAATACTTTTTTGACNTAAGCAATGGGCCCATATCCACGTGGCCACATGATGGAGCGTAGAGGGGTGCCTTCGAACCCAGGTTGCTTGGCAACACTAAAGCTCGCCTACCACTACACCACCATCACGTGGTTAAAAAGTATGATTTATTTGCATTGCATAATTGAAGAAAAAATCCAAAAACATAAAAATAAATACTTTTTTGACAAAAAAAAAGAATAAAAAACGGAAGTTCAAATTAAGATCAAGTTTTTTATTGATGTCAAAATAATTATAGATATTAACATATGATTAAATTATAAATATGTGGTAAAATTCATTGTTTTGTTTTTGCAAATTATATTACTTAAATTGTATATATATATACTCATCCTATAATCTTCTCNAAAATAATTATAGATATTAACATATGATTAAATTATAAATATGTGGTAAAATTCATTGTTTTGTTTTTGCAAATTATATTACTTAAATTGTATATATATATATACTCATCCTATAATCTTCTGAGATTTATAAAAAAATAATCAAATTTTAACTTAATCAGTTCATAAAAACAATCAAATAATATTTTTATCTTTCAGTCCACGGCTTATAGAGAATATCAATAAAACTTAATTGTTGTAGGATTTTCAATTTTAATTTTTCAATAAATATATTATTTTGTTCCTTCAACAAATTGTATGTTATTAGGTAATCTAAACATTTATTACAAAAAATATATTATGATAATAAAACAACACAATTTTATTTTTATAAATCACAATACAATATATTTTTAAAAATAATAAGAAATATAAAATACATTTTTTATCCATAACTGATGCTACTTTTTTTATTTTATTTGTAAATGTCAAAGTTATAATTACACTTTCTGGACACTATTTGTAGTCACCATTTAATAAAT